>JUDQ01000019.1:147596-168339 GCA_000812075.1 Scedosporium aurantiacum
TGATGTTTGAAAGTGGGAAGGGTCGATTTACTGGGCTGATTGACTGATTGACTGATGGACAGATTGGCGCTAGCAGGAACCGAGATGCGGGTACGGGAGTACATCTAAGCTCTGTGGGTACAAGCGGCAGGGTTGAAGGCAGAAGGAAGCAGTAAGATCAAATGCGGCCTGTCATCCCACACTGTGCAACGTCAGTGAACAGAACCAAGACCCGTTTAAACACATGCCAGCTTGTCTCGATGACTACCTTAGCTCCTACGAAAGCATGGAAGAGAAGGCGTTTCCAGGGAGCAGTTGAATAGCTATGTACAATGTATATGTTCTCACCAATACACCCATATTCAATGTTCTCATCGCAGGGACTTTAAGGTCCCCTGATGCAAGTGTCCCACAAATTTAAAAGAAACTTTTTTTTTTTTTTCGAAGTATGCGTTTGCTTCTCCTACTGTCTCCCACTCCACTCGCCCTGTTCGTTCGGCGTGGCTTGGGAGCCTTCTCTATTGAAAGTTATGTTGGTGCTGCGGCCGAGAGAGTACAGTTCTCGAGCAGGAGGAGAGGCGGGTTTTAACGCCACTTGACAACTTACGGGAGATGGATATCAAGGGAATAATGCCGTAAAGGAGAGCGAGGAAGCTCACAGCAGTTCCTCAAAATTTCAAATTCCCCCGTAGGGTCGAGATCGACATCCGGCGACTCGAGAACCCTCTTGGGGTTACGCAGGAGTCCAAAAAGGCCTCATCTCACGGTCTAGTGCACCTCATCGGCTGCTCTATTCCCCGATAAAGCCGTCAACTCAGACAGGACCTCGCCCGCAGACGTGAAACGCCCCGTCCAGCACTTCCAGATAACATCGCCGGCCAAAACATCGTCCACGGCCGGAAACACGCACGCCGCGAAGCGCTTATCCACCTCTTCGCTCTCGACATCAGGAAATGGGACGGTACCGGTGGAAATGTAATAAAGCGTCGAACCGAGCCCAAATAAGTCGCCGGCCGGCGAGGGCTTCCTACCGCGGCACCACTCGACATCGGGCGGGGCGTAACGCGGGCCGGCGCAGACCGACGGGCGCGATCCGTCGACGGACGACCCTCCGAAATCGGAAATCTTGAGATTGAGTCGCTCGTCGAGTAGGAAGTTGTGTGGACCTACGTCGTAGTGTACCACGCCCGCACCATGCACGAGCTGTAGACCTTCTGTGGCTTCCCTGGCCCAGCGGAGGCGCTGCGCTGTCGAGACATCGTCGGGATGCGCCGCAATGTAGTCTCTCAGTGTCCCATTAGCCATGAATTCCATCGTTAGCGCATGCGTCGCCTCGTCCCAGGAGATGATGGGAACGAGGCGCGGGTGAGGCCCGATGCGCTGGTAGATTTGGGCTTCGGTTGCGAGCTCGGTGGCGGTGTCGTGGTGGTGAGAACGAAAGGGGGTTTTGATGATGTTGCCGTCGGCGAGGCGCTCGACGAGGGATGTCGCGCCCACGGCCACAATCTCCACGCCCCTTGCGTCAACGATGAAGTCGTAAGTCACCGGATTTGTGTCCGTCGTTGGCGATGATGATTTGGTAGATGGAGCCGCGTCTTGGGGGGAGGGTTGATCCTCCATTCCGTTCATGTTCATCATCGATGAGGCACAATAAATGAGAAAAAAAAAAAAAAAAAAAAAAAAAAAAAAAAAAAAAAAAGGCAAGGGTTTATAACTAATCTAAAGCTGAGAGCGCTTCCAACAGGCAATAAAAAACAAAAGAACCTTGGTTGTCTCTACAGAACAATTTGAAAGACCGTGGGCGGCGACTACCTAGGCGCCTAGGGAAAGTCGACGGCGAGAGAGGTAGAAGGCGGAAAGAGAGTGACCGTGCGACATTCATCAATTGCGAGAAAACAACCCCAGTACTTCGTATTAATACTCCAATCCCTCACTTCTGATTTAACCAACCTAAACTCAGCCCCGCGGCCAGGCTCCCCCAATCTCCGACCCTCCTCCAGACGGAGAAAAATAGAAGAAGAAAAAGAGAGAAAGAGAGAGAGAACGAGAGGAAGGAAGAAAAATTGAAATGGGTGGGGTGGGGGAGGCAATATGGCACGGCTGGAGAATCATCGAGGACCTTGTATAGTTGAAGACGACTAAAAAGAACATGTCCTAGACACTTGGATTTATCATGCCTCCAGGCAGCAAGCTGTTGGTTGCCCGAGTCCTGCGGAGTGATCTCATGAACTAGCTAGCACGAGGCTGGCCGCGACGCAGGCCGAGGGCATCATATAGCCTTAACCAACAGCATACACTTTGGACAGTCATGGTCAGTTGGCCAGGTTGGTGATGAGTTAACAGGCATTCCCGCATGAATTACGGAGGCAAAGTCTTCCACCTAGCACCCTATGATGGATGAGCCAACAGCAACAAGGCAGATTCGCCTCGACTCACAAACTCCTTCCCATCACCGCTTTTCCAGATCGCTTCACTTCGCCATGGCTGACCAGGCACGGGACAGTTACCGAGCTGCTCAGCAGGACATAGTGTATGAACTCATATTCAGGCAGTGAATTTGCCGGAGAAAAAGGAGTGTAAAAACGAGCACACATCAGGGCGTAATGACACGACGCGGTCATGGTGATCAGAGGCAGTGTGGGTTGATGCATGTTTTCACGTGACGAAATTGCAAGAGAAGATATGGAGCAAGTCCAACCCCACCAAAATTTCAATTCACACTATGACACTGCATTCCATCGAAGCGGGGGCGGGGTAGCTTTGAAGTCGGGCAAGAGCGACCCTGGCCAAACGCATCTCGACATTCGAAGAGGCAGGAACTTGGGAATGGAGTACAGGTTATTGTTCGGGAAGGGGGAAGGGGATATTTGATTAGTTAAGATAAAATAATACACTTATGTTGAGAAGATATCGAAGCCATGGGTATATTGGGGCTTCATGAGTGAACTATCCGGTTCTTAGACTTGTCCCAATAGATGCCCCTCACCCTCATTGCTGAAGAAAATTGTTCACCTCATCAACAACTTTGTTTGAAGTCTCCGGCTTTTCCACCAGGATCTCGCCCTCCTTTAAGACAGACAACAGGCGCAATACTCATACCAACTCACTAAATAACTATAGATCCGAGGACTGTAGTAAGGAGAAAGAGACGCACCGAACCATGGACTCTCTCACTCTCGAACATCTCCCTGCAGATTGCACGGTCCACATAGCGCTCTTCAAGAACATCAAGAACGCAGCCTTTCTTCACTCCCAATTACTAGCCCGCAATGCCGACTTTGAATATGCCTTCATAGACGCATCAATAGTGAGTGAGACCTTCTCTCATTGAGATTTTCTCCCCGGTCTATCTGCGGCGCAATCCCAGCACGCTCGGGGAAGTCAACTAAACCAGAAACCCATGAAACAGGTCGTCTCGAGGCGGCAACTCCTCGCCGCTGCCTACAAATCCATCAACTCCCTCCTTAATGACTCCCTCCTCACACCAAACGTCCACTCCGAGATAGTGGTCAACCTCAATCCCTCCACCAACGTACGTTTTCCTTCCCTCCAAAGCCCATCCCCAATAAGCAAGCAAGGAAGCAACCCCCTCCGCCTCCACATACCTAACGAAAAACCACATCCCAGATTTCCGAATCCTACCGCCGCTTCGGCCTCAACCCTCCCACTCAAAACGTTCTCGTCCTCAAAATCACCCACCCAAACACCCAGCCTCCGCTCTCGGCCGACCAAATCTGGTCTCACCTCTCCACCCACGTCGAGGGCGAAGCCCTCCCCCCGACGGATGAGAACATCGCTTCCTTGACGGACTGGGCCAAAGTGAGGAAGTATTACAAGCTCAATGGGCTGAATTGGCTGGATAAGCTTGGCGAGGCCGAGAAGAAGGCCGAGGCGGAGGTGTTGGTGTTGGGAAGCATGGCGTTGCGAGGAGTGTAGGTAGAGGTTCAGTGTATGGGTATGGGTAAAGGTATCGGATCAATATAGAAGAGTAAAAGGAGAAAAAAAAATTATCAACATTCTATGGGTGCTACTAGTATATCCCATCCTACCCTTTCATAAAATTTCATCACCGCTGTCTAGACATGCAGCGCTCGCTAAACAAAAACTCCCAAGAAAACAGACCGACAAGGTGGAAAAAAATCTATCCCCGTCCAAAAACACCCTTGACCCTCCTCACAAGCTCGCCCCACATGGCATCCCGACCAACCTTGGTCCTCTGCACAGCATCGCGATTCTCGTAAGCCCGCCTTAGCAGATACTTCATGCACTCTCCCGTCGTCCCCCAAACAAGGTACTTGTACGCCTGCACGCCCGTCCTTTCCGGCGCAGGAGCGCCTTCGCCCTTCTTTCCCGCCGCGGGGAGCAACTCGCAGCTGACCTCGTCCGCCATGCCCATCAACTGCGCGAACGCAATCTCCGTCTCGGCATCCCCGCGTTCGCAGATCTCGCGGGCTTTCAGGACCGACTCGGCATTGTGGGACGCGAGGATGAGGCTCGCGGCGGGGAATTCTCCAGACCCGGAGAGGGTTTCGTTCCACCGCCTAGTCAGAACACCCTCGGCGATGCCGTCGTACGCGGCGTCGGTGTTTTCCTTGGTGTCGTGGATCAGGTGCCTCGGGTCTGATCCGAGATAGGCGCCGCGGACGAGCTTGACGCCCAGCGTGAATGAGTCTTCTTGCGCCTTCTGGAGATGTCCCGCGAGGGTCGTCGCGCAAGACTTGAGATAGGCCTGGTACGTCCCGTAGATGTAGGCGTGCCCTGGTTTGGTGTTGTACTTTCGCATGTACGAGAGCGTCCAGTCGTCAATTCCCGGCTGGATGGCGGCCTGTTCGGCGTCGAAAAGGAGACGGACGCCACGCGACACGGCACGAGAACAGATGGAATCGATGGCGCTAGCAAGCTCTTTAGGAGGTGCCTCCCTCGCGGTGAGACTAGCCATGGCTAACCGACCAGCGCCGGTAAATCTATTATTCATTGTTAGCCTTTTTTTCGCTTCTCGTCCCTTTTTACATTTTTTTTTTTTTTTTTCGCCTTGGGATTTTTTTTGAAAAGGAATGCACTTACTTCAGCGAGACGAAATCGCCGGGCTCAGCCAAGTCTACAGTTTCAATCGTTCCCTCGGCCCAGGGAGCCACTTCGTTCCTGACGCACTCCTCGACATCGAGCCCCTTGACCGAGGATAGGCCCTTGAGCTGCGCTTCCGTGAGCACGATCTCGCGGGCATACCCAAGAATAACCCCACTGAACCCGAGGTTCTTGAGGCCGGAGATGGTCCGCTCGACCTCGCCGTGAGACACACCCGCGCAAAACTGGGCGTAAAACGTCTTCTTGATGAAGAACCGAAGCAACGGGTTTTTATCAGGGTTAAGTAAGGGGTTGGTGGAAGAGGCGAGGAGAGACATGATGGAGAGCGAGGGAGGCAGGAGAAGCCGGGAGGAAGAAATGGTGGAGATGGCGAGAGAGCGCAGCACCATCTTCAACGGGAGGACCGCAAGTGGAGGGGAGGATGTATCGTGACCACGCGGAGGCTCGTTGCCGCCGGTAGAACGATGCGTTTCGGTCTCCGTCATCTTTGCGTGGTAGGTGCCGACGCTGGGCGTCACTGGTTGCGAGCGAGCGAAAGACTGTTGGTGTTTCCTCGCGGGGATGGAGGATAGACACCGAGAGGCCAATGGTGCTGGAGAGGAGTAGGTAAGGAAAACAGAAACATGGCCATTAGTTCGCCATGGTTGGAATCGAAGTCGCCCGGTGTGGACAAGGCGATGGGGCTGGAGAGACATTGGATCGTGTCAGGTCCGAAGCAACAAGACCAAGGGGTGTGCACTACGGATTGTGTTGAAAATGTTGAAGATTAAAACACTATGTAAAAGAAGCCCCCCAAAAAAACAAGAAATAGAAGAGCACAGAGAGAGAGAGAGAGAGAGAAAAAAGTATAAATCTAAAGTCTAAGAGGTCTTGATGGAGGCAGCGGCGAGAAGAGGGTTGATATGTAGCTTGGAGACGAGGGCGTCTAACACAGGTACAATACAAGACAATCGCGCCATACCCGAGGAGGGTCCAGGCCCAGTCTGGCAGGCTATGTATCTTTATCTACAATTTTTTTGCAAGCGAAGCCTGCGAGTGCGGAGCTATGAGCCGTCTGCGTCTGGTGGCCAAAGCCGATTCGAGACGGATCAATTGATGCGTGATGATAAGGTTGAAGCTTTCACAGCGTCACAGCGACTCACATGTCACAGGTACCGCACCCGATCTTCGTCCCATTCGCCGATGATTTGATGAGTTGTGACTTGATAGGATCCGGCAGGTGGCGGCTGCTTTAGCTTATCGTGGCGCATATGCCGAGTCTAGCCGCCGTCATTCCAGCCATTTCAAGCCATTCCAGGTCATTTCAAGCAATTCAACCACCATGAACCACGATAACCCGAAACCCCGCGATGTGGACCGGCCAGGAACACCGCCGAGCAAACGACCTAGGACGGGGGCATTGGCGAATCAAACACGAAATAGTTCCATCTTACATTTCCATACTGCCGCTAGTGTAGTGAGTAGTGTACAATGCCTGAGCCCAAGCGAGGAAATCGCCGGTATTCCAATACCGCCAGGGTGGAGATGGAGCAACCTGCCCCATCCGTCATCGGACTTATTGTGTCTCGTGGCCCCGAGAATAATAATATTAATCATAAAAAAAAATGGTAATAAAGCCTTTCGCAGCGGTGTGGATGGGGGTATCGGCGGCAAATGCGCCTGGGAAACACAAAGCTGCAACTCGCATTGCGAGTCTTCTCGATGGATGCTGTCGTGGGGCACCCTCGCCCTCCCTCACTCGCATCCGTCCTCGCCGAGTAGGGAAAAGTTGCCCAGTGAGTGGACGACTCCGGGAGTAAAGGCTGCACTCATGCAAATGAGCTGAGAGCACATGCAATTTCCTGCGGTATTTCCATCCCACGCCCCCGCTCACCATTATCACGTCTTCTCGGATGTCGGGCTCGTTCTAGACCTCCCCAGATGTCGCCTAACAAAGTCGACATACCCGATGGACTGCCCCCGCGCCAGAGCCAGTGCATCCTGCAGCCCGCCAAAGATCAAACCAAACGCAAGTGCTTGTTTCGTGGTCCTCGCAGCCGTCGTCAGCGGAAATCGGTCTAGGACCAGCTGAAGTCAGTGATCGAGTAGACATGCATAAAAAGGATCAGGCATGGTGAGAGGGGAAAATGTCACCAGTTCGGGGCACGACTACTTACTCCATAGACTGAAGCCCCCCGAAACAGTAAGACTGGCGATGACGGTACTGAGCAAATCAGATTTCCCCCGGTACCTGTCCACGGTGTGTTCGAGCCAGATCATGGAAATGGCCCAGAAGCTCAGCTTGCTCCCCATCTTGAACCCTTCCTTCAGACCGCCGTACGCCGCGTGGTAGTTCTTGCTCCGGTGGTAAAAGTACCAGTCCGTCGTCGTCGTCGGCATTTTGTGCGCGTGCTCGGCGCGGAATCGCAGCTGCGCAATCTTGCCCCCGTGCGCGGCGCCGAGGGCCATGCCGATGCTGAAGGAGCCCAGCGCCGTGAGGGCCAGCCTGGAGGGTGTGCTCATCGACAGTCGGGGGTATTCGTGGGGGCTCCATCTCCGTAATTCGTCGGCGGTAATATCTTCTGGGCTCGGGGGGCTTGTTGGGGGGCTTTTTATCGCATCCATTTCCGAAGCCTGTCCAGAGCCGGGTGGCTCTTTGTGGTGGTGTTGGGTTGGGCTGGGCTGGGTTAAATCAATGCTTTAATTTTTTTTTCCCCCCCTTCTCTTTTTTTTGTAGCTTGCAGCTTGACCAACCATGCATGAAGCTAGGCTGGTGATAATCAGTCGAGCCTGGCCTTGGTCTGTAATAGTGGACTCCAGTGGGCTCCAGTGAACGCGAGGTCACCTGATTTCGTAACTTCAAGGGATCCATGAGCCCCTCCCCCACTAATCCTTCCCGTCCCCAAAACGCATCATCTTCTCTGGACCATTGATGTGAGCACACCCAACGTTGATTTCTTATTCTTAGCACAACTCCCATTTAGCTCTACACTGCGAGGGGTTGAATCATATTCAAAAATTCAAGGTATTACCTATTATTATTCCTAACTGCCCATATTCCTATGCTAACTCACACAACCTGCAGATGGACGGAACACATCTCTCCCTGCGCCTCAAGCACGGCGTGCACACCATCTTCCTCTTTGTCGACTCCCTGAAACCCTTTTCCGACATCAACTCCAAGCTCCTCGACGTCCTCCGCGAGCGCTACCCCCAAGGCAACCTCACTACATCCCAGGGACCCACGCCCATCCCGTCCAACGACGCCACGGCGAAAGTATACTACGCGCGCCTTAACAACCCCGTCGATCCCGCCGACGGCTGGAAGCCTCTCGATATTTCGGACAGAGACACGCCCATTAAGAAAGGAATCACCGATAATACCGTTTTGGCTTTTGCGATATACGAGGACGGGAGGGAGCCTGACGAGGTGGAGTTCCTGGTCGATTGGCCAGCGTTGGATGAGGATTATGATGAGGAGATGGGTGCGAATGGCGAGGCGTAGATTGGAGCGACGAATTATGTTTTTAATGACCAAGGGCTATACATCATTGATTGCACAGGAGTAAGGGAGAATTTTACATTTGATCAATCCATTTCGTTGCTTCTTCCATGGGCGAACGGGGGCTTCTGTTTTGCAATTGATCTCAAGAGTTGACATCAAGATGCATGCATGATCTCATCATTCGGTTAACGCGCCAGCTTAACATCAAATGTTCATCATTGATGTTTACTAGCGTAGTGCTAGACCAACCAACCAACCACCAAACACAATTGATCAGGCAACTGAACCTTCAGAGCCAACCACTGTAAAATTAAGGCCTCAGAATTGCTGCGTGCTAAACTGCCCGCTGTAATTCCCCTCCTTGTGCTGCATTATTAGCCCCACACCCAATGATACCGCCAATAAGCCACTGGAAGCAACCCTGAGTAGGACCCTGCGTTGTCAATTGACCTCTGAGCTGAGACCCGAAAATTAATTTTCCTTGTGCATGTGCATTTCAATTGGAATGTTCAATACTCCCTGCCATTGGACTTGCCGTTGATTCGATCGATTGGTGTTTTTTATTTTGACCTAGCCAGGGGGGAGCAACCTTGATTTTTCAACCCCTGAAGTCTTTTCGTTACATCACTGCTCTCCGTCTCACGACGAAGTAATTTCGCAGTTCTTTTTCTGTTATTCTTTTTTTTTCTCTTCCTCCCATTTTTTTCTTTTTGGTTCCTTGTCGTGGTTTCAGGGTCCTCAAGACCTCAACCTCTGTACACTATATTCCCTCCTCCTACCTCCCTCTCTCCCTCTTCACACTCGCCACTTACTCCCCGGCTTCACCACATGCCGCTATTATAGATGTTGATCGCGGCACTCCTCCGCCATGGCCTTCGCCTGCTCTTCCCCATCCTCCTCCCCATCGCGATAGCCTCCACCGTCTGGCTCTACCTCTACCCCATCTTCCAAGGATGCGCCTTCCCACTCCCCACGCCGCACTCCGCCCGCTCGGCCTTCCTCGACACCGCCAACCGCCATGTGCCCCTCGACGGTAGCCTCGCGCAGCGCCGCGCCCCCTTCCGACTCCTCACGCTCGGCGACCCCCAGCTCGAGGGGGACACCTCCATCCCGAACGTGTACCTCGGCGTGATGCCGCACTTCAAGAAGCTGATCAACCACGTCACCTTCAAGACGAAGCACTATTCCCTGCGCCAGCGCGTGCGCCAAATCATGCATTCGCTCGTCGACGTCTACTTCGAGGACATCCCCAACGAGCTCGAGTCCCTCCGGAAACGCATCGACCACTTCGGCAACGACTTTTACCTCGCCCACATCTACCGCACCCTCGATTGGTGGACCATCCCCACGCACGCGACCGTGCTCGGCGACCTGCTCGGCAGCCAATGGATCGACGACGCCGAGTTCGAGCGCCGCGGGAACCGCTTCTGGAATCGCGTGTTTGCCGGCACGCAGCGGGTCTCGGATGATCTTGCGCAGTATCCCGCCGACGAGTACGACATTGCCGGCTACCTCGGCGACTACGAACCGTCCATGGCGGGCAACGACAGCAACGGCAGCAGCATTTCGCATGGCCTAGGGGATCCGACGGCGTGGCGCCGTCGGCTTATCAACGTTGCGGGGAATCACGACATCGGCTACGCCGGCGACCTCACCGAGGAACGGCTCGCTCGCTTCGAACGCGTCTTCGGCAAGGCGAACTACGAACTGCGTTTCGAGCTACCCGTCACGGATCCGGCTCTAGCCGCCTCCCTCTTCGACGAGGAGACGAATATCGATTCCGACCGCTTGATCCCCGAACTGCGCATCGTCGTGCTCAACGACATGAACCTCGACACCCCCGCCATCAGCGTCCCTCTCCAAGACGCAACCTACAAGTTCATCAACGACGTCATCAACACGGCGTCGGCCGTGGAGTTCGTGGGCCACTTCACCTTGATCCTCACGCACATCCCGCTGTACAAGCCCGCCGGCGTCTGCGTAGACTCCCCCTTCTTCGACTTCCACCCGGAAACCCAAGGCGGCGGCGTCAAGGAGCAGAACCTCCTCTCCGGCCCCGCCAGCAAGGGCATCCTCGAGGGCATCCTCGGCCTCAGCGGGAACGTCCTCGCGGCCGGGGGCGGCATGGGGAGGCGCGGGCTTGTGCTCAACGGCCACGACCACGCCGGCTGCGACACGTACCACTTCATCAACCAGACGAACGGGACGACGGCCTCGGATAGGTCCTGGGAGGCGATGGGGTGGAGAGACGCCGAGAGCCGCGGCGTACCCGGGAAAAAGGGACATCCTGGCGTGAGGGAGATTACCGTACGGAGCATGATGGGCGATCATCACGGCAACGCGGGGCTCTTGAGCATGTGGTTCGACGAGGAGGAGTGGACTTGGAAGTATGAGTATGCGGAGTGTAGGCTGGGCACGCCACTTGCGTGGTGGCTTGTACATATTTTGGATCTTGTCGTCGTTGTAGGACTTGTTTTGCGCTTGGGGCTTGCTGTGACGGGGTTGAGTTTGGAAGACGAAGGGAATTTGGCGAGGGAGAGGAGCGACCGGTCTGCTGGTCGGACGCTAAAGACGAAGTTGTAGATGAGAAAGTTGGTATTTGGAGACTAACGCTCTACGCATGCACACTAGCATTTCTTAATTGTGTTTATATTACTTTGTTCTTGTCACTGTTCTATTCGACCTGTGATCTCAAGCAGCTCACGACCAGGACTACTTCGTAATGGACAGCTTCCCGTAGTTTAAAGCGAGGCGAGGGGGTTGCCTTTACGGAGGCTAACATGTCTCAGTACAAAGTCCCATCAAGGGATGTAAGTCCCTTCCAATCAACCAGAATTTTAACACTACACGTCATATCCTAAACTCCAATCTTGTAAATCTAGAGTTATATTGGTACAGTATTAGTACAGAAATATACGTTTCTCTATGCCAGATGTTTTCAACCTCCCGTCTTCCAAAATCTTTCCGCACGCCCCTTTTGAACCAGAAACAAGAAGAAAAAGGACGACAGACATGCAATGTGTAGGAGAAGAGAGGAGCGGGAAAAAGAAGGAGAAAAAGAAAACACCCCATTGTGATGCCAAATCGCCTAGGATCGACAGTTCGTAACATCCAAACCCGTATATATCGAGAACTCCCCTCCTCGTCAACACTCGCTTTTAATCCTTCTTGGGCGGGGGCGCTTCACCATCCTTCTTATCGACAAACATAGTCGAGAAGGAGCCCATCATACTGTTCATCATCTCCTGCTGCTGCTGCTCCATCAACGCCTGCTGCTCCTTCAAATACCTCTCTCCATTCTCGCGGATATCCTTCTCCAGCGCCTCGACGTACCGCTGGCCCCTCTCGCGCGCGATATCCTGGATCATCTTTCCCTTGGCGAAGGCCTCGCTGGGGTTAGGCTCGCCGTCGGGGGAGACCATCATGCTCATGTTGGAGGACTTGAGGCCGAGCATGTTGCCGAAGAAGCCGACGCCCGAAGACCGGCTGGCCTTTTGGTTCTTGAGCTGCTTCTGGAACTCGGCGCGGGCGATGGCCTCACGGCGGGCGAACTCGGTGGGGATGTGCTGGCCCTCGAAGGACTTGAGGACCTTGCGGACGTCGCCGTACTGCATCGTGTGGATGTACTCGAGGAAGGGGATCAGGGAGACGAGGTCCGAGTTGTGGGCGTCGCCTGTCCACTTGGGGAGGATGATGGCGTTCTCGGGCTGGGCGCTGACGTGGGCGGGATTGGTATCGAGGATGATGACCTTGGAAAGATCGCGGTTAAGGTAGGATAGATCCTAATGAGGAAAAAGGGGGTTAGAGGTTAGCATGGGAGTGAGTTACCAATTCAGACTGTATGGGAAATGCTTGCCTTGACGAATTCACCATCCTTGTACTTGGTCGCCTCACGGAACAAAGGGAACATGATCATCTGGAAGGGATCGAGCTTCTGGATAACCGGAAGGGCAATCGCAGAAGGAACACTAGTAAACAGAACCAGCTCGTAGTACTGGCTCAGATACCGCAAAAAGTAGTCAACACCAGGTCGCTTCGCCACCCGCCAACCGTGCTCACGAGACCACTCGCTGTGCACGAGCATATCCTCCAAGCTAATGCACAGAGTATAAGGCTTCTCGAGCATGGGGTCGACCTTGGGCAGGAGGGTCTCGAAGGCAGGTTCGCTGAAATACGTCACGACGGTATTGGACCGCGTCTTGGCTCGCTTCCACCAGGCCGCCGGGTTCCATCCGTTGGGCGCGTCGGGGAACCTCGCCTCCTCGTCCTCTTCCCAGTTGCGGCCGAGGTAGGCAACGCCACCCACCATGCCGACGAGCGCGGAGATGAAGGACCACTTGGCGAAGCTTTGCCGTTTCCTGTCGGACGACGAGATGTAGGCTGACTCGGGGAGTTCACGACGGCCGCCCTCGCCAGGCGCCGCGGTGAGTGCCGACCTCGCGGCTCCGGCTGTTTCGTATTCGAGGGTAGATGGGATACCCTGCGTGAGGTCGGGAAGGCGGAAGGCGGGCTTGCCCTCGGCATCCACCTGATTGAAATCAATCTCGGACTTCTCCGCCGCTTGCGAATCCGTAGCCTCGGGTTGGGAAGTTTCTGATGGGCTTGGAGATTCCGGGTTCTCTGATTTGGATGAGTTGGACTCGGCGGGACTCGAGTTCCGTGGAGGCTCATTGTTCGCCAACGTCCGCGTCCACGTAAAAGTTCGCGACCTCGCGGCGTAGACGGCGAGGACTGGCGATACTCGAGCCGGGCGGCTCGAACGAACGAGCCTTAGCGCTACCCTTGAAAGCATGGTGATCTGGGGGAGAATTATGTTTCACCACTAGATTTCAGGAGGTGAGGCGGGCAATTCTTTGAGCTGGCCAGGAAATCGGTAAATTATAATGGCATGACGAACTTTTCTTGGGGGTTCCAAAGCTCTTTCCACGCCCAAAAGTTTTAGAGCCGAGATTTAACCGACGCCATTCCAGACTTGGTCGGGGTACAATGTACATTACGTCACAAGCGCGAGAGCGCAACACAGCGCAGTACCTCGTACTTAACTTTAACAAGAATCTCAAGGGAGGCGAAAAAGAACAATGAAGACAAGTCAATTCATATCAAGCGAGTTGCATTTGTCCTGCGGCACGCAGGCAATTCATGATTGAGCGGTGTTGGTCGTAAGCGAAACTAGTAAAGCTAAACCAGAGCGAAGGCCATTAGACACAAAAAATAATTCCATTCAAGAAGATGATATCCCAAATCCCTGGTCCCAAAAAAAAAAAAAAAATATCAAGGCAAAAAGATACAAGCAATTCGGTCCATATACGCCTTATTCGCTCATTCCCACTTTAGGCTGCTGCAATGGCATTGACAAGTGAGAGTTGATCAAAGCCGATGATATCGGCCATGTTGTTAGAGGGTTGGAGGTCCTCCTCATCCAAACTATCAGTCCATCCCCTCTCGGGGCCCCAAGTTAGGGCATAGCGCGGGGGCACCGACTCAAGTAGCCCCCGCATCATAGCACCAGACTTCTTCACACTTTTCCAGGCGTCAAACTCGATAACCTCGATGGACGGCATGTCCCTGAGGATATCCTGCAGTAGCGAACGGGAAAATTCTTCGTAGAATCCGTCGGCGCGACGGAATCCGTTGAAGATGTTGTCGCTGGGGTCGCACTCGACGAAAACTTTGAGTTTTCGCGCTTGGATGCAGTGGCGAAGGCCGAGGGCCTCGTTGACGACCCACCCACGGGGTGGCCTATTCCAGCCAGGTCCGAGCCGAAGCTCAAGAGTCGTGATGGACGCGCGCTGTGAAGGGGAGAGCCTGGCGAGCAGCGGTTTCTTGGTCTTGAAGAAGCGGCCAGGGTGGGTCGGGAAGACGCGAAAAGTGGCGCTGCCGTAGAAGAAGGCCGACGCCTCGTAGTAGACCTGGTGACAGGTCCTGAATATAGCCATCTTTCGATGGATTCGTTTATAATTATCCGGGTCGAGGTCGATGACGTCTCCAGTGTCGGCAAAGTGGAAGCCGTAGACACGGAGACGTAGCTCGGCGGGGAGGTCGAGGAACCGGAAACTTCCCTTGTCCGAGGCTGCCGGCGCCGGCTTCTGTCGCATCTTGGGGGCGGGGGCGAAGTCGGATTCGTCCTCCGAAGGGTACGCAGACGGGTACGCCGAACTGAGCGGAGTAGGGTATGCCGAACTGAGAGGGGTGGAATAGGTCGATGCGACCGGGGTCGGCAGACCCCTCGACGCCTTGGATCGTCTGGCCATGGCGTACGAATATATACACAATCGCTCGCAGTTCTTCTTGGTGGATTTGTTTTGATCGATTGGAGGGGTTGGTAATGCGCGCTGTTTGGAGGGTTATGCGGCAGTCGCTATTGAGCAGATTCAACACACGAGGTGGAATTGGGATTGGCAGATGAGCAAAGTCTCGTTGGACGAGTCAGATACCAGAGGGTGGTCCATTGTTAATTGTCGGTAATGGGGGAGTCCACCCTCTAGAATGCAGCATTCGTTGCGGCCATCTTGATCGCGATTTGTGTTGTTGAAGCAGAGAATGAATTGGGAGAAAAGGGGGGGGAAGGACCAGCGACGAGTTGATGACGATATGTATGGAAATCGGGGGAACGACTTCGGAGGCAAAGGCAGGCGTGGCCGGACTGGGACTGGGTGGCTGCAATTCCCCAGACCGACTGAGAATGGGATCATCCGCTTAGGGACACGTGAGCTCCTTCCAGAGGGTAGCCAGAGGGGACCATGTCCATCGACCCAGACTGGCGCCGGATAAGGTGTTGTCTAATTAGGCCTAATCTGTGCGGAGAACAGTATGAGAACAATGTGAAAGGGGGATGCGTCGATGTGGTACGCCTACGACGTACCAAGTATGAGATATTAGCGTCAGCACTTTCCCGAAGACAAAGAGAGTCGTCTCCCAACATTCCCAAGATGTTTGTTCAAACACTGTGAAAGGCAGGAGCGATGAAACCCCATCTTGCATAGCCAAAAGGATGATCGTACTAGCCTAGAGACACGACCCAAAGAATCATAGTGCAGAGATGCAGAGACAGTGGAGAGGGGCTATCCCCAGTTGAGCCATTTTAGTGTCGATGGTACGTACATACTTGATCTACTTCGTACCCTGGAGGGTCTAAGAAGTACGAAGTACGAAGTAATAGCTGTCTGGCAGGCACGACCTTGGGTGCTGCAATCACTCAACCTCATTCAAGTGTTGCAGGTGGTGACTTTGTATTAGTGTACATTTGTACTTCGTACAGTACCTAGAAGTATTGATACTATTCATCGAGAAACAGTGGGAGGCCAGCGACCACCAATCAACCACCACAATCGCCCAACGAGCAGCCCGGAAGGAGCTCCCCCACCAGCCCCACCCCGAAACGGCGCTGAAGAAATCCAAGTCAAAAATTCACCTTTCACTCTCAACATCCGCGGCATTCACCTCCCCGCGACGAAGCCTCCAACCGCAGCCCCCGCCAGAAACACGAGCAACGCCATGTCTCTCGATACTTCAACCTACTCGCTCGCCCTCCTCCGCGTCGACGGCCGCCGGTGGAACGAGCTCCGGAGACTCAATGGCCAGATCCGAACCCAGCATGCCTCGGACGGCTCGAGCTACCTCGAGATGGGCCACACCAAGGTTATGTGCGTCGTGACGGGTCCTCACGAAGCGCCGAGGAAAGGAGGAGCGTCGCAGTCTGGCCACGCCCAGGTCAGCGTCAATATTGTGATTGCTGGTTTTAGCTCGGTGGATCGGAGGAAGAGAGCCCGGAACGACAAGTATGTTGTTTTTGTCTTGTCTGGATTTCGTCGTTATTTTTTGGGGGGTCCCTTGTCGCACTCGCTCTACGGCGCGCTCATGATGTTCTACCTCTACCAGGCGCGCATCTTTACAGTCTTCAGCATCATGATTCTAACATTGTGGATTTTCAACAGGCGCACCCAAGAACTCGAAGCCACCATCTCCAACGCCCTCACCGCCTCCCTCCACACCCACCTCTTCCCCCACAGCACCATCCACGTCTCACTCCACGTCCTATCCCAGGACGGCTCGCTCCTCGCAGCCCTCATCAACGCGTCCACGCTTGCCCTCGTCGACGCCGGTATCCCGATGACCGATTACATCGCCGCGTGCACCTCGGGATCCACGTCCACGTACGCCGCCGAGGACGACTCGGCCGATCCGCTCCTCGACCTTAACTTGCAAGAGGAGCAGGAACTGCCGTTTTTGACGGTGGCTACGCTGGGCGCTAGCGACAAGGTCATCGTCGTCGTGTGTGAGAGTAGGGTACAAGTGACCAGGTTAGAGGGCCTCTTGGCTGTGGGCGTTAGCGGCTGCAGGCAAGTACGGCAGTTTATGGATCAGGTTGTGAAGGAGAAGGGTAGCGAAATGATATAGACCTTGAAGGAAAAGAAAAGAAAAAGAAAAACAGAAGAAAATAATGATGCTGTACGACTTTGACACGATTCAACGGGATTGTTAATTTGTTTTATTGAAACGCTAATACTACATGGGGCAAATGTCGAAAATAAAATTTAATGGTGAGCACCTACTCCTCTTTTCCTTTTTGATTTTCTACGTACATTCTGCTTGAAAAGAAGAAAGGAATTACAACTCGTCATGGCCGTCCTCAAGCTTAGGGGATTCTGACTCGACCTTGGCAGTCTCGGTTTCGGTCTCGGTAGCCTCCTCAGAAGAAGTGCTCGACTCGCCAGCGATGATACCCTCCGGCAACTTGCTCTTAGTGCCTTCACTCAAACGGATAGCGTCAACCCACTCCATAATGCTGAGCTCAGAGAAGTCACCTTGGTAATGCCTCCACCAGCTCCGCTTCGCGTTGATGGCAACCAGCTCTACAGATCCGGAAAGCTCGAGAGTCTTGGCAAGTTGGGCGTGGGTGGGATTAAGACTGGGAATGGCGTAGAAGGGGAAGAGCTTGCGGTCCGCCTGGACGTTTCTGTGTACGAGGTCGGCTAGATTGTCGAGAAGGGCATCGGCGGCTTCGCTCTTCTCCTCGGGGACGAGGGCAAGGACACAGGTGCCAGACTTGGGCTGGAGACAGGCTTTGGCGATCTCATCAGAGGTTAAGAGCGTGGCAATGGGGGGGATATCCCTCTTTGGCGGCGGAGGCGGAGGCGGGGTCTCGGCATCCGACTCGGGCTCGGCCGGTTCTTCTGCAATGACATCCTCAACGGGTTCCTTTTCGACTTTGGGCTTCGCCTTCTCCTTGGGTTTCTCCTTTGGCTTATCCTTGTTCGCAGAGCTCGGCGAGGCAACACCAGGGTTAGGCTCGGCTGCTTGTGAGAGGAACTCAACCATGGGACCCCTCTTCATCTCGCCCTCGAAGACAATGGCCTCTTGCTCTCCACCGGGAAGCAGGACCAATGTGGGGAAAGACTTGATGCCAAATCTCTCCACGGTCTTCGCCTCCTTATTGCGGACCTGGCCAACAGTCATGACGCCGAGGAAGTCAATGGCAATGCTTCGGAGCACTGCGCTCGTGGTGCTCTTTTCCGTGAAGAGGATGGCCTTGGGGCTCTCACTGTTGGTGGAGAGGAAAGTTTCAACGTCATCATCAGTGATGCGCTTGACGTGGTTGTTAATCTTGTCTGTAACGGCCTGGACGATGCCGCTGGCAGTCCGAGGCCCGTTGTAGTCTTCTACGATGGGGTGTTTGCCCTTCTTGCTAGGCTTCACGATCTTGAGAGTAGGAAACCCTTGCACCCCCATGGTGCTGCAGAACTGCTTATTCTCGGTGGCATCGCAGTTGACGGCGGCGACCTTGGCGAGGCCCTCGAGGCTCTTAGCAGCCTTTTCGTAGGCAGGCTTGAGGTTCTTGCAATGGCCACACCATGGCGCGTAGAACTCGACGATCTAGAATTGGCGAATTGGTGTTAGAGATGAAGCAAGAGAGAGCAGTGGAAGGAGAGGGAAATGCGCGGAGTGTGTAACTAACCGATGTGTGGTTGGACTTGGTAATTAGCTTGTTGTAGTTCGAGGCATCCACTTGGAGGACGGAAGAGCTCTTTGAATAGAGGCTAGCTTGCGCTGCACCTGCGAGGGTGAGGGCAGCCAGAAGCTGTTGATAATGCATCGTTTTGGCCGGGACAATAAGTAGAGTCGAAGGGGAAAAAAAGCGTTGTTCAAAATGGCCCAATTGGCAAAAAAAAAACCTACCGCAAGCGAAGAGTTTGTGGAAGAAGGAAAAACAAGCTCTTTTCTACAGAACCAATTTGGAAGGGAAGGGAGTGGTTAAGAACGGCGGGGGGCAAAAAGGCCACGGTGGAAAGTATAGGCAGAAAGTGGTGATAGCAAATATTCCGAGCTCCTTCTGGCGGGTACGAATTTACAGAGCTTGAAAAAGACCACGTTCGTATTTTGCCGTCGCGGCTTCCCAGAGCAAGAGCACAATCGAATGCAGCACTGTTGGACCCAGGTACAATTGTACCCGCCACTGACGAATGAGCGGGTCAGGCTACAATTGTATCGTTATGGTCACTTGGTGCCACTCATCAGATACCGCACTGTGGATGACTGGCATGAAGGGACGTTTTGATACAAAGTTGTACTTCGTACTTGGCGGGGTTCTGGAATGACAATTGGAATTGATCCACACCAGTGAAGAAGCTCAGAAAGCTCATGCCGTTCTTCCATTGCCTTGGTTTGCGAGCATTCTTGGAAAGCATTGAGGTAACTAAGAATCGTTCGCAAGTTCCAGGTGCAATATACAATAGGCTCCTTTTCGTCGCCAAGGCCAATACGAAGTAGCCAGAAGTCATCCACCATATTCAAGTTTTAATTCCATCTTGTCACCATTGATGTTCCTGCCCCCTAAGCGGACTTTAGAGCTTGTCGGACTTATGATCACGTGTATCATAGAGGTACCAGCGTACCCAATAAGTACTACAAAGTACTTCCACACGCCAAGATCAGCTGGCGCCACCTTCTAGTTTACAGGAGAGAGAGTCCAGAAGTACGTAGCTATCGATGAGGTCAGACTTCCAACCTCGTTTCCGCTGCCTGGACGACTCCTCCTTCACAGCTCCAACGGAAGAACATCAAATTCCCGATCGCCATGGAACCCATCCCAGCTGCGCTCAAGCAAGCCGAGATAGCTCGGTTCGTCCACAGGGCGAACCAGCTAAGGCAAGTCAAGCCTGCCATCACATATTGGTGTACGTCTACCCCGCCGTCAGCTCTCAGACGAGACAGGGCCAGCGGCAGGTTTGGCTACGGGAGGGGCAGGTTGCTAACCGGACTCTTTCTTTTCCCGTTTTTATAGGTGAATATTGGGCGGTGAACCAGATTCTCTCCAAACAGCTTCATACTGCGGATGAAGAATGCCTTGCGTTTACAACGACTCTCATGGACAGGCTGGAACAGGTAGGTGATGGTAGCTGCTGGTCGCGCGGGGGACGCTAGCCACTGACAAGGACCACCAGCTGAAAACAGAACATCCCGATGACGACGCCATAAGTGACGATGCGGCAGGACAAGCTTATGTCGAGCAGTTCGCCCAACAGACGTTTGACAGGGGAGAGAAGGTCCTCCTAGCCAACAAGGTTACGAGGTATGACTATGCTTCTTCTCAACCAGCCCATGGCCCCTCTTGCATCAACTGACATGGTCTTCCTTCTAGACAAACGGCAGATACATTTGATGCAGCAGCAACATTCTTCCAGCTGATTAGCATTTGGGAAACGCCCGATGAGGAAACGCAAAAGAAGATCAAGTACGCCAAGTGGAACGCCGCACGCATCCTCCGAGCCATCAAGGAGGGCAAGGACCCGAATGAGTCGAACCCCACGCGCCAGGAAGAAGAGCTAGAACCCGAGGATGCCGCTAGCCCCGGTCTGCCGGAAGTAGCTCCCTCTCCTCTCGACCATCCTGCAGGCCATCCCTCACCTCCACCGAAACTCCCATTCGATCCCGCGGAGAGCCTCCTCCCCTCGCATCCCCACCCCCGACTCCACCAGCAACCGCAGCCTGACTTCACCCCGCCTTCACCGACAAGCCAACCATCACCCATCCATCCCCAGGACCGAATACCGTCGCCGTACTCTCGCGTGAGCGTGTCTCCCGCGAACTCGGCCCCGTCGCTACCTCCGGCTCAACCTCCTCCCCCACCAAGTGCTCCCGCCCCCGTTTCCCCACGAGCGGGACCAGGCCCTCACCCTCTCCACTTCTCCGCACCAC
>JUDQ01000019.1:168692-194437 GCA_000812075.1 Scedosporium aurantiacum
TGGATGAAGAAGGAAGTGATGCAAGAAATGGGCGGCAAAGATGGATTTGGGCATTATGGCAGTAATATATCCCTAGTGGACCTGGAGGTCCTAACCCTTTTACATTCCTACAGTCTTACCTCGCTTGTGAATCGAGACATGTCTAGTGTATTTTGACTTATGCTTTGGAATGGGACCAAAGCCCTCGCTCCCAGAGAGTGGTATATTACTTTCACATCATAGCATTCTTAGTGATGCTCTGTACCAATATCTCTCTAAGAAGGAATAGGAAGTAATATCTACAAGGAGAGACAATTCTTGGACTTGGGAATGCTATAGCCCCCCATCACGAGGAACCACTCAAGGAAGAAAGAAAGGCGAAGAAGAATACCACCCAAGTAAATCGCTATATTATACCTGGACCAGCTTCGTAGATCTCAACAAGGTACATCTTCGGACTAGAGCCAGCAAAACACCTGGCCTCTCCCCCTGAGAAATGAATAACTGCTACCAACACTCCCTTTTACTTGTGAATATGATCAGCTCCCCCCATTCCGGGGAGCGATGTAAGCCCTATCACACCAAAGTCAGCCATCGACTTACTCTAGGCGGGAAAATTGCCGTCCCTCGGAAGAAAATAAAAAACGGGAGGAGGCGAAGGAGAAAGGAAAGAAGGGGAAGGGGAAAAACGAGAACTTACACCCATCAATATCCTCGTTCACCATCGGCTGGACCGCACACTTATTCCCCTCCTGCAAACTCTGCGACTTCAACGTCGGGCAGTTTACATTGCAATTGGCATCCATGGCCCTCTGCAACGCGTCGCCCTTCCAGCCGAACACATAGTCCCCGTGGTTCCCGTACCCCGTGTCGTCGCCGAAGCTCCACACGAAGGGCTGGCTGCCGTCCTCGGGCCAGAGGGACTTGTCGTTGTAGGCGCGCGTGTCCCAGATGGCCTCGAGGAAGACCTGGGGTACTTTGATGGGGTGGGTGGCTGGGCAGGGACCGCCGCTTTCGAAGGTGCCGGATTCGGGGTAGGAGACGTGGCTCATGTGGTCCGCGCTGTCGAGGTTTTTGCCGTCCCAGCAGCTGAGATGGAGAAGAGAGAGATCGGTTTTAGTTGAGGTTTGACACCATTTCGAGAGGAATACAGGGTGTGGAGGTAAGAAGACAAGTTGAAGTACTTACGTTGGGAAGCGGATGTTGACCATGATACCGTAGGCACAAGGCTTGTTTGGGAACTCAAGCGTCTCGCCGCTTCGAGTGCCCGGGCTGGTGAGGCAAGTGTACGTGAGCTGGCGGAACCTTTGTGCCTCTTCTTTGGTACGATAGTTGGCATCGCCGATGAGCATCCGGTAGCCCTGACATCTTCCAGGTTAGCAAGAACTAAGCCGACGACACTGACAAGGGGAGGACGCGAAAAAAAGTTAGGCCCAGACGTACAGGCGGAAAAGCTGTAACCTTGGCATTCCCGCGCGCGCTGTTCATATAGTAAACGGTAACGCCCCCATTCGCCTGCTCGAAGCCAATGTTCCCCATCAGCGGGATCCGACGATACGTCCCGTTGCGAGCCTTGAAGAACATGACGGCCGTCCAGTAGTTGGAGAGATCCTCGCTGAACTGGCACGTCGTGCAGGTCGAGGTGGTGGAGATATCCTTGGTGGGATCCATGGTGACATTGAATGAGTTCTATCTCATTTTAGTGTTAGTTTTATATAAGTTCATTTGAAGAGATACAAAAGTACGGAGGAAAGAAAGAGGGTTGAACCGAACTCCTCCGACGATCTGGTGAAGATGGGGCGATGGAAGCTGCCCTGGGTTGACGAGCGGATCGAGACGGTCGACAACGAGCTGGGAGCAAGAGAAGCGGAGAACGCCTGCCTCGACGGCGAGGAGCGACGCCGTCGCTAGGAGGAGATTTCGAAACTGCATGGTTGATGGTCCAGTTCTTCCTTGAGAGCAGCGAACTTTGTTGGATTCAACTTCGATCTTGAATGAATGGGACTGACAAGAAGGACAGGGATGGGTATGCCCAATGCCTACAAACCATTTAAAGCCAAATCTGAGGTTTTGTACTGCATTCCTCCCCTTCCACTGACTACCGAGGCGTCTCCTGGCCCGCCTCCATCGCTTTATACCCATCCTCCAGAACCTCCCACATCTCAGATACTACTCCGAGCCATACTCTAGAACCATCCCTCATCTACCGCTGTACGCACTCTATCCCGCTGTCCCCCAGACAAAAAAGAGGCCCGATGTGCGTATCTGGGGCCAAGTGCCGGGACGAAATCACTATAAGAGCAATATGCGTCCTAGCCTATCGGGTCTTTCTCGACATCCGTATATATCACCTTCGCTTCTCAACTCCCCGTCTACTTGCCAGATATTACCAGATCCGGAATCATAATGCCGGCATCAAAGTGGGTCAGGAGGGCTCTTTGCTTGGCCGGGGTGCATAGCCGAAGGGAGGTGAGTTGACGTTTGGACAGCGGGATGGGCGTTGTTATTGGTTATCTGGGGATGGGAATCTCTAAACGGATAGATTTGTTTCCTACTCCTAAGAACAAAGCTATAGCAGAGAACCATTTCTCGGGTGAGAGAGTGACCGAATAATCGGCGTTGATATTGATGGACGGTATTTAGCCTTGAACGGTTCAACACCACGAATTAGGGACAGTCGCTGATCATGAATATCAGAGATCAAAAGCAGTCACTTGAAGTAGAATCGAGAAGTTTTTGTTCTACGACAAGGCACGGGGTATGGTGAGAAGCCCTCAGAGATACGACATGTCACAGATCGCTTCTTGTTGACCGCATCCAAAGCCTTGACACGCTCCTTTTCTCGTAGAACTGCTGCGATGAGTTCTTCTATTTGGCTTCCTCTGGGCGATTCTGGCTATATATGGTCATTTCAATCTCAATATCATTACCTGTAATTGACAATAATTGCCTTCTCATACCCAAACGCGCCAGGTAGTTGCATCATCTCGTTGCCAGTCCAATCTCACGATTCGAACGGAATCGAAGAGAGAAAACGCCGGCCATGCACAGGATTACTCGTTCTTCGCTCCACATCAAGCGACAAGATATTTCGCAGAATATGCAACAAGTTTCTTTACACGTAGATACACACAGCGTCGCATCATATCCCAAGTCTCTAACACTTGCGCCATGCCACAACTTCCGACGCCATCAGATAAATTCTCTTCATCAACACACTCTCATGTGGAAAATCCCGATGAAGATCCGTAAAGCCAAACAGGAAGACTGTGAAATAAGGGAAGAAAAAAAAGAAGAAGGGGAAAAATGGGTATCACTCCATCCTCAGTTCCCAAAAAACCCATCTACCCAGCCCAGCCGTCTCTCACTCCTAGGCGCCATCACCATTTCAGTTAGTAAAACATATTCAGAGAGAAAAACCAAAAAAAACCCACACACTACATACAACTCCGCAAACCAATCATCGTAGTCCCTGCACTCCCTTTTCAAGAATAAACCGAACAGGCTTCCTCGCCCTCCTCGCCCTCCCGAAGCCCCTCCCAAAAGGCCGCACAGCAGCCCCGATCGGCAGCGTAATAGCAGATGCCGAGGCCTCCTTACGACCGACACCGCTCACCACGACCGGCGCATTCTTCCCGCGCTCGTCGTACCCCCACCTCGACACGCCTCCGCCGAGCACCCATTGCTCGAGATGTCTGCACTGGCTTGCGTCGATCCACTTCAGCGATGCGCAGCCGTCAAGGACATTCTCCACACCGGCGCCCGTGACTCGGACACAGCCCCTGACGCTGAGACCCTCAAGATCATTAAGATGCAGCGCGATGCATCCCAAGCTCCCGTCGCTCACGGCACTACCGCAAAAGGCGAGACGGAGCTCACGGAGCCTCGGCAACCCCAGCGCCACCACCTCGGTCGACGTGTCGGTCAGGGCGCAGCAAAACGAAAGGTCTAGGTGGGTCAGGTTCTTAGCCGCATTCACCAAAGCGACGATGGCGTTGTCGGAGAGGTAGGTGCAGTCGGCAAGGCAGAGGTGCGTGAGCTTGCCGAAATTGAACGGCGCCCAGGCCTGGAAGCCGCCGTCGGTGATGGAAGTGCAGCGCGTGAGAGACAGCGACTGGAGCCGGCTCGAGGCGTGGGCGGCCAGATGCGCCATCGATCGGTCGGTGATGTGCTTGCAATATGAAAGGTTGAGTCGGCTCAAGTTGGGGCATCCAATGACGGTTCCTGGCGCCGGCATATTGGGAGGACGTTGCTCCTGCTTTGCATTTTGGTCCTGCCCTTGGCTCTGGTGTGCTGGGAGTTTCTGTGGTGGGATTGGGTTTCCACCGGGGCCTGTCACCACGGCCGCCTGTTTAGTAGGAGGAGGGGTTTCGGGCACCACCCATCCAACGACACGCAGCAGTAAGTTGTCGCTGACCTTACGGCAATTGCTCCAGTCAATCTCTTCGAGGTACTTGGCATGCTCGCTCATCTCGAGAATTTGACTGGCTGAAACATCCCACACGGACCGCATGTGCCATATCTTGACGTTTCCCCCGCATGACTTCCAAAGCGCCGCAAAGCCTTCGTCGGTAACGTGAAAACAGTTGCTGATGTCGACAGACTCTGGTCGTGTGCCAATAAATGGAGCGAGGACATTGACGAGCACGGCGTCGTTGATGTACTTGCTGTAAGGGGTCAAATTGACATGTTTGCATAGCTTGTCTGACGTCGTCGCAATGTTTCGCCAGTGCGTGCACACCTCGCGAAGCCGCATGAGTTCTACCGGATCCAAGAACTGCATAAACGCGACCAAGAGGTTGTCCGGTAGAGTAGGCTTCGCCTCAGTCGCCAGGGAGGTCCGCCGAGATTGCGGTAGGATTCGCGCTCGCTTTAGGGGCACCTCGGACTCGGTCGGAGAATGGACGAACGGCATGATGAACTTGATAGGGGATGTTGCCTCCGACAGGGGCGATCGCACGCCGTTTGTCGTCGGCGATATTGCGCCGTCTGGAAACCCGGTAGTAGACATGGTCTGCGGGGCGGGAGGCGCGAGAGAGTTCCTTCGACGGTTTCGCAAGTTCTCCATGTCGACACTAAGAAAAGGATCGGGATCTCCAGGTTCCATTGTCTCTTCATTGGCATTACTCTGTGGGCTGTGTTTAGGTGCAGTCGTAAAGATGTGGGGTACGGATTGCCTCGTACTACTGGTCGGTTCCTTAGATGCAGACGCCGTGCCGTCGCCTTTGATATCCGCCATGTCAATGTCTTCATCTTCCCCAGGCTTCCTATATCGTTTCCGCGCCGTCTCTTCGACCTGTTTCCTAATATTGGGCGGGCACCGCCTCCATAACTCATCGAGGGCTTCGCCTCCTATCATCAGACACTCGACAGTCGTAATGGCTCTCACAGTTGCAGTCCTGCCCCGCGAGAGGCCAAGGCTGGCGACCTCGCCAAAGTATTGCCCTTGTCGTAACCTAGGCCGTTGGTAGAATGTCCGATGCCTTGCAGGGTCGTCCTTGGCCTTGGGCGGCTCGTGGATGACTTCAGCTTCGCCCCTAACAATAAAGTAAATGTCGTTTCCGTCGCTCCCCTGCCGGACGATATCTGTGAAAGGCGCGTAAGTCTTCGGTTGAGCGCTGAGACCGAGGAAGTGGAGGATGTCTGCAGGTAGCGTAGAGAAGAGGGGTAGCTCTTTGAGCGTTTTGCGAATACTAACAAACCCGCTCCCGAGGGCACTTCCCGCCGCAGGGTCTTCAATCACGCTGATGCCGGGGCTTGGCGACTTGCGCTTTTTCATGTTCACAACACTACCCTCCTTAATGATCCCCATGTCGCCGGTGGATACCTCTCCGGGAGCAGGCTCCCTCGCACCGTTAGATCCTGCAGAAAAGCTGCTGGCCATTCCTCTCTCCTGTCTCTTCTTCTTCAGGATGTTTAACCGCTCTTGCGCCTCCTGCCTGATGGCCTTCTCCATCTCGGGAAACTTCGGTAGCTCCGCCTGGAGGTCCTCCTTCTTCAGCACAAGTAGCAGGCATTTTGATCGGGCCACAATAGTGGCCGTTCTAGGCATGTCCATGAGTACGCCAATCTCCCCAAAGAAGGCGCCGGGCTTGAGTTCAGCATAAACGGCCTCGCCGTCCCTCGAGATTACGGCGACGGCACCACGTACGAGCCAGTACATAGCTTTGGCCTCGTCTCCCTCGCGTAATATTTGATCATGAGCAGAATGAACTTGGGGCCTCAGGTGGTTTCCAATGGCGATAAGGAACTCTTCGGGTGCAGACATGAAGAGAGGAAACGATCTAATGCGATCTACAAGATCAAGAGGCATGTCTCGTATCGTTGACGTTGCCAATGGTGAAGGGCGTACCGGCCGGGCGGGGTTCGTTTCGACATTAAACGACCGAACTACGAACATCGGATCGGCAGACTGGGGATTAGCGGCTTGGTGGTGGGCGAGCGCCCTATATGAGGGCGAGGGTGATCGACTGCGTCTCATGATGGCTATAGCGGGGACAGAAGTGCGTTTAAATGCGAGTGTGAGTGCGAGTGTCGAAAGTGGTGTCTTCCTAGAATATGTCCGAGGTTGAGAGGTCACCGGAGATCGATTCGTCGATTGAGAGACGTTCGTCCGTTGGAATCTCAAAGAACGAGCTTGGGGTGCCGGCCGTCTAACAGCGAGATGGCAAACGGAGTTGGGATAGGGAGATATGAAAGAGCACGATTATGGGCCAAAAGGTGTAGGGGCCGTTATAAAGGTCCTATATCTAGCGGCAGCGTGCTAGGAGGCGCACCTGGGTCTTGCAGCGTCTCTTGCCACCTTTTCCTTCCACCGTCCCACTCCGCACCGCAACGCCGGAGTATGTACGCGCCGTGTGCGAACGAAGATAGGGTTCGCAAATGGCCACGCTCATTAAGAATGGACACTGGAGGGCAGGGTCGGCTCAGGTCGGCTCAGGTAGAGGTCTTCCGCACGCGTAGATTCATAATAATTGTTTCCTTTGAGCTTGCCGAATATTGTGGGGTAGATATTGTGTTTCCGGTGCCAAGTCTATTATGGCTGCCCTCGAAACAGCCTCGACCGTTGTCGAACTTATCGACGGATAGAGAGGGGGTCGGACAACGTCGCGGGCTCGACTACACCTTGGTGTGGGCTCGTGCTAGGTAGTAGAGGTGTATTCTACTCAAAAGGCGGGTTTTCGTTCGTCGTTACACTGGCTGCTGGCTATTCGAATCGAGAGAATCTGAGTGTATGATTGGTCGCTCTGCAAGCGAAGTAGTTAGTAGTAGCCCTCGAGATTTTGGAGAAGAGATGGAATTGACAGAGTGGCAAGCAGGCTCGTGTGCTTGTGGTTCCGGACCCGGCCAAGAGTAAGTGGCGACGTCTCGCGACCAAGAGTGATCGAGCAGAGGCAGATGCGGCTCGCGCAGTCAGCCTGGACGAGCTTGGGGGCCAAAGAGCCCTAGATTGGCACGGACCAGGATCTCAAGCAGAAGCGCGGGGCCAGTTTGTGTCCTGGGCGGACAAGAGGGTGAGAAAAAGTAAGACCGTACGTCAAGTTTGTGCAGTCCGGCTCAGCGCCGGAAAGAAAAGCAAAGCAAACAGAGCAAAGCGGGTTGTGGGCCAAGACCTGGAGAGGTCGTGGGTCGTGGGTCATAGGTATAGACGGTGTCACGGGAGCAGGTGCAAGAAAGCGGGTTTGCTCAGGCGGCGATCTGCAAGGGCTGAAGACACCTTCACAGCATGAATCTTCTTTTCCATTCGATCTTCGAAGTGTCTGGTAGTCGAGTAGCTAAACCGTGATTGCGAGCTGTGGCAGGGAAGAAAGGGAAAAAGAAGAGAAAAATAGAATCAATGTTGGAAAATGTCCGTCAGTGGTGGGGGAATCGCAGATCGAAGACGCAGGGGTCGGGTTGGGTCTGGGCTGCGGCGTTCTCTTCGAGTGCAGAGTTGAAAGTTGAGACGGTAAGAGGGCCCGGAACGTTCGATGAGAAAACTGGAAAGGGTGGCCAGTCAGGTCGATCTCGTCTGGTCCAGCCGCGCTCAAAGCTATTTTGGTGGGGTGCTGAACAAGAGAGACAGACAGACACAGCATCAGATCGAGATCCTGCGCTGTTGCTGGATCTTGGATGCAGCTTCCTGGTATTGCTTGCTGCTATTATTATGTGTGGACAAGTACCTGAAGTACTCCCAGCCAGTGGGGAGGAGGTGGTCCGAGCTTGTCAGGATAAAGAATACTTTCTCGATACATTGATTTATGCATTAATAGCGCAGATTAACAGGTTCCAGTGTTGTTTCTCTCCGGTGTTGAGGTCATCTTGTCAGTTCCATCACCTGGCCCAGTACCTACAGTCGGTACTTTGTAGTCGAACCTTGCTTGACCTTTGCCATCAACTTGAACTTGCCCTACGGAGTATCAATCAAGTAACGCAGCGAAGCAAGGGACAAAAGCACGCATCAATTATAAGCGCCGGGGCTTTGGATCCACTGATTCCATTGATCTTGCTCGAAGATGTTACAAGAGTCCACGGCTCTTGCAAAGTCCCATCCCACCGATATTCGAAACGAATGTTCCTATCCTATGGCGGTTAGGACACACCATCGAGCTCCTCTCGACATGAACTTCGAGCTGGCGCATTGGGAGAACGATAGGGCAAGCGAGCCTTCGTCCAGACCGCTACATCGTTGGCCCTCCCCTGCCATCCTGTCCTGCCTGTTCGCAGCACCCCATTTGTCTCCAGAGCGTTCGATGTCCACGCAGCAGAGCCAGCACACTGCATCCCCAAGACCGGGAGCACCCCTCTCCGCGAACAGGTCCTGCTCGTGGGTCCACCCAACGTCCCCGCCGTTCTACTCCAACAATACACAATACATACAGCCCATTGTTACATCCATTGGAAGCGCCACCTCGGCATTGGAATGTCGGTGGCGTAGAGATCCAGCACAATGGACAATGGCGGGCGCCAAGCATCAGAAGCCATCCATCTGACTCTTATCTATCCGCAACGCTAGTTGTTCATGCTTTGGCCCTACTCTCCATGGTTGGCCAAAGCTTAAGAGGTTGTTCGGGACCCTTATTCTTCCCACCCAATTCCTACAACACTACCGAGGTACCAATAGACGAGACGGACAGTAAGTGGATTGTTGAGCCTCTTCTTCTCGCTTCTGTGGAAATATTGTCTGTATTTTGCGCAGCAGTAATTTGCCCCGGCAGGCTGCCCAGCCCTAGGGGAATTGTTTCAGCTCACCCTTGTAACTTTCGAAACATGCCCCAATCGCCGCGGCGAAACCCGAGTCAATCCTGGGGTCGAGAATCTAACCTTAATTAATAATTTGTGACCAGGAGAAGGGTCTCGTCGGTGCTGGGTCGACCCAGCATGCGAGATCGGCCGAGCGTCGCTTGGCAAAGAAGAAACGGCCACATTGTCATGAGTTCGCTGAGGGATCCTGCTTGAGAGACGCCGAGGGAATCGGAAGACGGCGATATTCCTGGACGCGGGAGTGCCAGTTCAGTTGTGAAGCGTTGGGAAGGTCCTTCCCAACTCCAGCCATAGACTAATTAGTGGAAAGGGGAAATGCAAAACATCATTCGGCAAGGCTTGAAGATGTTTTAGAAATAGAATATTGCTGCTTAGCTTGGTTGATATACTCGGACTCCATACCTAAACCGCCCCGAAGTCCTCTCTGGTTAAGTCTTTTTTAAGCAGCATCGAATGCACCATGAGCCTTTGCGACAATCTCGAGCCGAAGCTGAACTTTCATCTCACCAGCTTGCTCGCCTCAGTCTGGTAAATAGAAATGTAAGTTGTGATGATCATTGAGTCAGAAATCCTCACCGAGCCACACCGCGAACAGCCTTTGGAGATTCAACCCTTCATGTCATTGAATCATCTTGTTAGCTAGAACTTTTCTTGATCGCAGCTCTCTTCACACTCGCCTTGGCTGCTTGTTGCGTCGACTTTGGAGTTAAATAGCCCAGCGCCGACTCTGTGAATCCAGATCCCGATAAGCCATGTCCCATAATATACAACCAACACAAGAACGCCATCCCATGCTTGACCCTACTTCCTATCCCTTTTTGACACCGTAGTCCGATCCCTTCGTAAAGGTCGCCTTTCAAGCCTGTACTCCGTTTTTAAATACTGCATATGCCATACCCACAGGCTGCTCCCTCGGGATAATCACAGCAAACAACCCCAGAACCGCAATAACATAATAACGCCGGCCGTTTTTCCGTGACGATACCAAGCGTATGCATAAAGTCCCTCAGACTTCTCCTGATTCGAGACGATGAGCGTGGTTCAATTTCTTCTACCGTGGCGTCTGGTGTAGAGTGAGGCTGGGTGTATGGTGCCCGTTGTTTCTCTATGGACCTGGCCCTGGTCTCTGCGAGGGAGAGATGGCCATTGGTAGTAGGAATCGATAGAGAGGAGACGAGGAGGGCGCCGACGGCGACTTGGAGGACGAGACTTTTTGGTATCCTCATGTTGTCGTTGTGAGCGGTTTGGCTAGTAAGCGGGCCGGCGGATCTCGGTACGGAGAGGTAACTAAGGAGGAACGAGACCAAATATCTTGGAAACAAAACTGCTGAAGGGGATCGTTCAATGTTGTAGAGTTCCCCTTCCTTCTGGAAGCTTCTTATTCGGTTCTCGTTCTCGAAGTGGGAAGTATCGCTTGCACAGCAACCTACGACAAGGCAGAACAGAAAGAGAGAGACAGAGAGAGAGAGTACGAACGCGTAGATTCGAGGATGGAGAGGAGTAGAATCGCTTTTCTATCAACAAGCGGCCAGAAGCGAGAGCTACTTTCTACCTGGGGAGCTTAGCTACTTTATACAACTCTACTCCGCGAACTCAGGCTGCCCGGCAGTTCCCCCTCATTCCGGGCCCATCGTGCCCCTCGATCTATGCGATCATATAGTGGCTAACAACAGACTTCTTCCGGCCAGAGTGGCGATCTCACAGGGCACTACTACATGACAGGGCTTGGAAGGCGGGTCGGGAAAGTTGGTCGCCCAAATGTCTCCTTTACTACGTTCCAGGATTCTCCGCACCTATAGAGCCTAAATGGACGTGGTTTCTGTTGGTGTCCGGGCATGCGCCATGTCTGTCCATTGGATGTGGGAAAAAGTGAGCAGGTCCCAATATAAATAGATTGGGAGTACCGCACTTAATAGGGCCGTGACAATATTCGGGCGGTCTTTAGACGGGTTTCTGTAGTATGGGGAATGATCCGATGTTATTTATTGTTCTCTGCGATCTTCTTCAATGGATCTGGCTAGTTGGCGAGACGTAGTCGATCATGCATGGAAGTTAGATGGTTAAAGTCTTTTGCGAATGCGCTTCGTTTTGTTTTTTCCTCTTCCCCCACCCCCCTTTCCTGGGGCATTCCTTTCATTACTGAAGGAAACCATGAATATTGGTCAAGATTGACATTGATGTCGTGGAATGCGAGAAGGCGCGAATGCCACAAGGCGCTTGGGTGCGGAAATCCACATTCTTCCACAGCACGACCAACTGTGGATCCCTCTGGCTGCTATTCCAGGGAACAAGCTCCCACAGGCGACGAATGACCAACAATCAATTCCCATCATCGCCCCATCTCCTAGCTGGGGGGCCTCTGCAGATGGATGGGATAACCTGAGCTGGGGTCGATGGATGGTGTCGGAGTTGCTAGCTTCAGAGTGCGATCTATGGCTTTTGAGAGGTGGATTTCATAGTGGATGGTTCTCTTAAGCCCTGTGGTCGCAGTGAATGCTCCGGGTCCCGGATTCCCACTGGACATGGTTGCACCCGGAGAAACACCAACATAAACTTTCCGTTGGCTACCAGTATGCATCTCGAGGGATCTCCAGTATTTATGATTTGCTAGTTGGAAGTTCCTGTCTGCTAGGGTTCTTTCTTATCAAATAAATTGCAGTAACCTCTCTCGAGGCAGTTCTCCATTGATCATAATCCAGCCCAAAGAACCTCTCCCTGAGTGAAATCCACTGCCCGGGATAGCCGCTGTTGTCAACGCCACCTGTGACTCGCGGACTTATGGACCCGCGAGAGCGCTTATGTGAGCATCTAAACACCGGTGACTAGTGACCACAGACAATGCTCAATAGATCCATGTGCGTAATGAAGACGCCTGATTCCCCAGTGTTTCCGTGCTGCTCCAAAATGCGGAGTTAGGTGCGATGTTGTCTCTAACACCGAATACTCCGACTGAGTGAACTGTTGACAACTGTTGACAGCTGAGAAACCACATCTCTCGGAGCTTCCAGGAGCTTCCACACGTGATTGAGCTATTACTAAACATCGTCTGCCGAGCATCCCAGGCTTCAAAGACGTCACCAAGATCTTCACCACGTCTTCTTCCGATCCCATAAAACCAACTCACCCCCTCCTTCACCCCTTCTTCCTCCGCCTCAATCATCAAACTATCGACTTTCTCTCGCAAGCAACATCAAGTCGAACCTCTCGAAGATGACTCTCCTCGGCCCTATCCGTCAGGGCACCGCCAACGTGGCGCGGACGCTCCCCCGCCTGTCGAAATGCTCCACCACATTGCCCATCCGGGCCTTCCACAGCACCCCCAAGTCCCAGACCTTCTTCACCTCGCGGGCGCCACGGGCGACCAGCAACAGCCTCTCCTCGAACCTTGTGATCCGAAGCTCGTTTGCGCGCGCCCGCGACGGCGCGAGGACCTACATGCAGGGTGCGCAGCAGACGACATACCAGCAGCAGGGTCAGGGCAGCGCTTTGCGCAAGCTCTTGGTCGGCGGTACCATCTTTGGCGGCACTCTCCTTGCCATCAATGTCGTGTTCAACCGGGAAACCCGCGAGGGCGCGATGCCCAAGTATGAGAGGGAATATCTCAACAACACCTTCCTTCATACCGGTCTTGGTGTCGGCATCATCGGCTTGACAGCGCGGCAAATGGTCAACTCTGGATTTGTTTACAGGATTATGGTTACCAACCCTTGGATTGTCGCTATTGGTGGCCTTGCTCTCAGCTTCGGTACCATGATTGGAACTAGGGCTATTGATCCTGATAAGTGAGTTATTCTCCCTTCTATCGTTATTTTCTTGACAAAGTATTATTATTATTTTTTTTTTTCAGTAATGCTAACAAGTATGGCAAATATAGCTACATCCCCAAGTACGCCCTCTGGACCGCTTTCAACGCCACCCAGGCCGCCTTCATTGCCCCCCTCCTCGTCTACGCTCCCGGTGCCCTCATCGCTCGCGCAGGTCTCTACACCGTCGCTATGATGGGCGGTCTCTCCATCGTCGGTGCCACCGCTAAGCAAGACAAGTACCTCTACATCGGCGGTCCTCTCCTCGCCGGTGCCTGCGTCGTCGCCGCCTCTGGTCTCGCTCCCCTGATCATCCCCGCTACCGCCTATCGCGCGCTCGCCTTCTCCGAGAGCATCTGGCTCTATGGTGGTCTCGCCCTGTTCGGCGGCTTCACCCTCTACGATGTGCAGAAGGTTATGCACCACGCTAGGCTCGCCCAGCGCGGTATCATCAAGGAGGATCCCGTTAACGAGAGCATCGCGCTCGAGCTTGACTTCCTCAACATCTTTGTCCGCATGGTTCAGATCCTCATGATGCAGGGCAACAGGAACAGGAGGTAAATGAGTTGGTGGCGAAAATTGCGAGTTCGGAAGAAAACAAGAAAAGAAGAAGAAGAAGAAAAAATGAAGAAAAGAACAAGATTCCTCTACGACATCGTGGATGTGGATTGCGGGTGGATATTTGGGGGGGAGGCTGTTTAGATTTTTGGTGTTATGGAAGGCATATGAAATCCCTCCAGTGTTTTAATATCTCCTCTCCGGCATAGCTACTCCCCCGTCCCAGGAGCATTCTGGCGTCAGACAGCGCTCCTTGATAGACCTTTCTTATTGTAAATAAACAGATCATCAAACACCAAGTATGCCCTTTGAGCAATTCTTTTCTTCTTGAAAAAATGACATTTGTGATAAACGCATTATGTTCGGTATCGTAGACAATTCGCTTTCATCCTAAACATATCGTCCATTCCCTTTCCTACCCTACCCAGGTACTTCTCCCACCCTTGCACTACAGCGGCGGGAAGTCCCTCACAAAGTGACTCGGACACTCATACCCACCCGGATTCCTATCCAAATACAACTGATGATACTCCTCGGCATCATACCACCTCCCGGCCTTTACAATCTCCGTCGCCACCTTTCCGCCCGTCCACCACTTCTTCCCCACCGCCTCCGTCACCTCCCTCGCGACCGCCTCCTGCTCGGGGCTATGGTAGAAAATGGCGCTGCGGTACTGGGTGCCCACGTCCGGGCCTTGGCGGTTCACTTGCGTGGGGTCATGCATGCGGTAGAAGAAGAGGAGGAGGTCGCGGTAGGATACGATTTTGGGATCGAAGATGAGTTGGGTTGCCTCGACGTCTATTTAAAGTTAACTTCGTACATTAGGGATGGCAGCCCCTCCCTCAATCTTTTGCGAATGATACAGAGGAGGAGAGGAAACCGTAGGGTAGCGGGAAATGGCTAGTTGTTCCACTTACGCCCTGTTGCCCCGGAGCACACTGTCTTATACGTAGGACTGTCAGTCGCGCCGCCGATATAGCCAACCCGGGTATCAAGCAGGCCCTTTCCGTGGCCGAAATTCTTCACGTAAATGTGTTCGACGCCCCAGAAGCAGCCGGCCGCAACGGTGGCGACCTCGGCACCTTCCGGGATAACGGCCGGAGTTGCTGCCATGGTACTTGTCGTGAAGGTGCGGAAGATGCGAGAAAAGAGAGAGGTCATCAATTACTCTGTTTTCTGTCTTTCTTTTTGTTCTTCTTTTCTTGCGCTGTGATGGAATTCGGCTGGAGTTTACTGGGAATCAACGGTTTCAATTGAGATGAGCTAGCTTGGCCTTGTTAAATGTTTTTTTTCGGCGATGTCGGGGCTTCGATGATGACGTTCCTGAGGGGCACGATGATGTGCATTGTTGAGTGGGGCATGACAAATCATCAATTCCAGATTCGGCAACTGAGATCTCTCACGATTCTCACGACTCTCATAAGTCGCAACTGTTACAGCTCCAAGCCTCATCGAGAATAACAGCAGAAATCAAGTGTGGGAACGAGACGTCAACATCACTCAGCCGCAGCAGCCCACATGCTGGACGAAAATGTGGCTTATCACCTTCCAACAGCAGAGATGGAATCAAAACTTCCCAAGTCTGCAAGTCTGGTTCAGCCCGGCTCAATAGAGTGAACCATTCCCGTGACCAAACACCTCCGGGCCCTCTCTTCGCCTTGCGACAGCAGTTGAGGATCACAGCCCGGCTTATCAGACTTGTGATCTTCTGGTTCTGTGCTGGGGACGAAACAATACGCTTTCCGAGCCTAGTCAGGAAGATAAAATGTGTCCAAACTACAGTCGGAACAATCGCAATAATGAATCCGCCTGCAGGTGGGCAAGGATTATATTTTATCAAGATCGAGAACGTACGAAGCAAGGTTAAAACTCAAATCAAGCAATCTTGCCGGGCTCACGAAGCCAAGCCTCACTAGTACCAGGGTGGCGTTCTCTTCCGTCCAGTGAAATGAGGCATCCTGGAGCTAAGATGCTGAGTTGTCCCCTGAACTTACATCGAAAGGCGAGTCGTTCGTCATAGCGCCTGGAGTAGAAGCCCGATACCCCAGGCTCACCTAAGTCGAGACGGAAAAATATCCCATCAACCAGAGCCTTCGGTCTGTGAGCTCCTCTCGCTAATCTTACATGTTTTCTGGTACCGGCATCAAGTGTTACACTCATTATGGGGAGGTTTTAAGTTCTGGCGCCATCATCGATGCAACCCTACCATTTTTCGTCCTCGAAGCAAACCCGATGAGAGATTCGACAGACATCGGTCCACAGCCCACACTGACCAAACACTAGACGTACTCTGTAGCACTCATCTCGTTGATTTCTTTTTTCACTTCCCATTTCGCTTCCCTGCATTGGGCGCTATCATCGTCCGTCCATGGCGCTGGTGTGGGGCGTGGAGGCTGGCTGAACGCGAGTAACAATCGACGAGGAACGGGAGCTCGTGTGGCGTCAGGATCTCTGCAACTAAGGCTCAGGTGGGAGCTTTACCGGGTCTACGATCCGGCAAGAACGTTCGCTGCTTCAAGGTTCTGGGAGAGAATGGAGGCGCGAGTGTAGACAACAAACCGAAAAATTTCCTTTTTTTTTTTTTTTTTTTTTTTTTTTTTTTTTTTTTTTTTTTTTTTTTTTTTTTAATTTTCAAAAATTTTCAGCTTGGACAGAGTCCAGAATAGCAATTTGCAGCTCTGGATAGGCTTGCCACTTCCCTTGATGCTTTGGTCAGAGTACCAAGTCTCTGGTGTATCCTAATTGTAAACAGTTGAGCTGTTCCAATCTGATGACTGGCCGCCCTACGAAATACTTCATAGAGCAGGCATTAATCAGTGGCCTTACAGTTTACACTAGCAATTAGAAAGCATTGAAATATCTACTCTAAAAGGTTCATGCTATTTATTCGTGTCCGCCCGTACCTCCCTCCCATCCCAACGGGTCGGGCCAAGATCATCAGTAATACCAATGATGCCATGATTGTCTCATAAACTTTGGATGCAAGGTTTACGAATCGCGAGAGACTGCTCTGTGGGGGACAAAAAAAAATAGATCATTGGCGAAGAGAGTTGAGTACAAGCCAGTCCAGTGAAGCCTGGTTACCCGAGTCTGCCCCCTTTGGGTTACAGACTAGATCGCCGAGTCCACGCGACAAGGAGGTTGAAGCTGATCATTGATGCATCTGATTAATGTGCTTCATAGTCCCGGCGTTTCTGCTGCCGCGATACCTAATCAAGGGCCCTCATCCATCCCGTCTTTGTAAACAGTGCCCGCCACAGGATCAGGTTAAAGTCCAGTTGGGTTGTTCGACCGACCAGGTGTTCTGTACTTTATTGCCTTGCCTCGTGGTCGCATACGAAAGTGTGTATCGAGAGCCCTCCTTTTCATTCAAGTGAAGGTATCAAGCCGTTTTCGCGAGATCTCTTTCGGTACGTTATGGGCTATGGACCCACCAGAAGCGAAGCACACCTGGGGCGACGGAGGCCGAAGAGCCGCCCCCTTGAATAGGGAAATGAAGTGGTGCCAATGTTCATTACTGATGTCGCACGACAGACAGATCCCACTGGAGATCAATTGATATCCATCAATCGACCAGTTCTCGCTGGGAGCACCCGCAAGAGTGTAGTGGTCGGGCCAATTAAAATAAGATCCAGCGGAGTCGATTCCCGCTCGTGGGCTACACGTGTAGTTCATCCTCAACTGAGATTCATGGTAAAGGCAAGAGCATAGCATCCTCCAAAGTTAACTAAAATGGCCACGTCCGGTATTCTGGGCCGCACATGCCCCCAACTCGCGGACGCTAGGCAAAAACACAACCCTGTTCCGATGAGCCTTGCTCTTTTCGCCGTCATGACAGGACAGGACACAGGTGGAAGTGGTCAACCAGCCAAATCGCGTCGTCTAAGAGTTGGGTCCATCCTCTTGTCCATCCAACACAACTCTCTAAATTCTGGGGTGTGTGTCGGAATCTCTGCCGGGCCGGACGACGACACACGGGCTGGCTGCCATCCAGCGCGGAACAATGAACTCCATTGACCACCAAGCGCACTTGCCATTGATTGATCTCACCTTCACATGTCGGAATTATCAATGATCTTTAATTGAGCGAGCCACACCTTCCTGCACTCTTAGTCAGTAGTGGCCGAATCCAAATTGTTGACAAGTTCCATGTTGCCACATCACGATACATTGTTGTTTACAGAGACTCTTACAAAGCCTGCATGCTTGGAGTCTTGGTACACTATTGTACTTGTAACGATCATCCTGGTAGCATCGCCTTGATGATCCATCAATGATCCTTCCCTGCTATCAACGAGGGGAAACCAAACTTTCCGCAGTGCGAGGGCGCCACTTCCCCCCGCAGAGTCGGACCTACGAAGTAGGTGCGGTGCGTGGGATTGGTTTAGTACCACAATATTGACGTTCTTCGAAGCGTTTTCTTTTCTTTTCTTTTTTTTCCTTAACTCCTCCTGATTACTGAATCAACCTGCAGATTCTTTGGGATCAATCAATTGATCTGTCACCGACAGCGGCTTATGTCCCTTTTCCCCGTGAGAAAGGCCGAATTTACAGACACTTCATACTGAACCAGAAGAACCTCCATGGGACAGACCCGTCAGATGGTGTACTCGAGGGACTCCTTCGCATACAATGTAGCTTTATTTGTTCTTCGCTCCTTCTGCACTTTGACTTCGTAGTGGTTCTTGCTCCTTGCCCACTGAACCAATCGCGTCGAGGTACCTGACCTGAAGGTCCGAATGCAAATGGCACCGATGCATGGATGCAGTGCTGCTTGGGTCTAGATGAACAACACCAGAAGTTTAGATCCACTCGGCGCAACCTTAACGAGCTGCAGCTTCCCCGATGTAACCTACCTTAAACGCTGGTCTTTGGTGAGGAAACCCTCCACCTGACCTCTGCCCTGTCGACAGTTGTCCACTACCGTAAAATGCAATACTCCTGGAACCAAAGAATCGACGCTCACTCATGTTCATGCCCTCGAGGTATCAATTGATCCCGTCCCTTGGCTGATCTTCTTTGTGTCTCACACCAATGATCGCCTGTCAAACCCCCAAAACACCACTGTGCGGAGCCTCTTCACCCGCCTTGCCGGGTGTCCAACTCTTTGACCTTGCCCTTCTTGGCACCGGCCATTGACCCTATTGGGCAAACTCCTCCAACTGCAAATCCGAGCATGGAGAAAAATCGCACAGGGTCCCCCAGTTTCTCACATTGTCCTTGACCACCTCTCACAGCTGATAATGCCAGAATGAACCTTTCCAGATGGAGGTGTTCCAACCGCCGTTCGGCCACGAACCCTTACCGGGAAGGGTAGATTGAGCCTATGTACAATACGGGTTCAGTCGGCCTGGAATTCCCATTTCTTTGGTCTTCGGGACTTCCATACTTGTGGGCATAGATGCCGAGTGTCCAATACGGCCAGTGCTGTCTTGTGAAAACGGCAAAGGTTACAATGCCAGATGCCAGTTCGGTTTAGGACCGTTGTGAGAGCGAATGATGGAGCATGGGATTGGGGAACGTTCGCCCGACGCTCCGCCTCCCGAGATGCATGTGGAGGAGTTCAAATCTCGTCCAAGTGGGACTTTGAGCGCGACATCAGGCGTTGCTACTTCATCCTGCAAAGGGTCTAACCGAGTAATGTCGCAATATCAAGAAGGCCCATCAGCATGGGGCGGTTTATTACCAACATGGTCTCCAATACCTTTCATTCCAATTGCATTTCCCTCGTCGTGACCCTCCACTTCCACAGCCGTCCACAACCCTAGCCCCCTTATTGAAACGATGGTGTTGGCACGGCTATCGGCGTTGGGAAACCACGTCCGCCAGATCTGGGAAACACGCCATATGTCCGGCGTGTGCAACCTCCCATGCGCCTGATGATCTCGAAGTTCCCCTGCTCCTTGCAGGGATCGATCAGCCCCGTTGCTGTGAAGGTTAAAGAAAAAAACACTAGATCCATCACAGGCGGCAGACGTCCGTTCGAGGTTCACGGACTAAAGTGGCAATCCTGTCGGTGGAAACAACCGATGGGCCGGGCGTTCAGCTTCCTTACCATGGGGGTTCCTTGCCCATTTGCTGTCCAGTCCCTGTCATCTCAAGCCCAAACTGGAACCCATTTTGGCGCCGGTTTTTCATTTTTTCCTGGCATTGAAATTTATCCTCACGTCGTCTAGTATTTTGACACCCATAGCCATCCAGAGAGGACCATGCCGCTCCCATATGGGAGGGCCCGCACTTACACCCTCCTCCCCCTCACTTTTTCCACACACACCCTCCCCGGCCTTGCTTTGTTACCACTCTTCCCCATCCCACACCCATACACTCTAGTGCTGCAACACCCTATTCATAGCAATGAGTTCATCGGAATCATAGTGATATGCTTCCTAAGCTCATCTTCCTCGTAGGCAAAAGAGGTGCGCAGGCCGCAGTTGATAAGATCGCACTTCTCCCCGACCTTTTCCATCTCACATATTGATCCTCCAAACCTTCCTCTCCTTTCTTTCCCCCTTCATCCTTTTCCATTATACCCCTTCCCCTTCCCCTTCCCCTTCCCCCCTTCTCCCTATACTTAACTTATAGGACTTGATACCCCGGGTTTGGACATTGAGGCTCGAGTCTCTTTTTCTGAATTCGACTTCCCTACTCATCTCGCCTCTCTCTCCATTGCTGCTCGAAATAAATATTTTTTTGTTTCTGAGTCGAGAGGCATAAGTCACAATGCTCGACAAGTCCGAGAAAAATGAAGTCGTCCATGCGGACGACATCCACGCGGCGGTATGAGCTGGTTTTCTTCCTCTGAATGATGTTGTTGGTGACATAACATGGCATAGGAGCTCCATCAGCTCTAAGCAGTTCTTAGCACACTTTTCTTTTGCCAGTGGACTCTCTTCCCATTCAAGAAAATACTAAAAGACAACGTTGACTTTGGCTAACGCGGAATTACCTCAATGCAGAAGGAAATTGTCCGGGAGAAGATCATCACCGGCAATGAGGTTTTCAATGAGGCATTGCTCCTAGAGCCGCCCACGCCCTTTAGCAAGAGCATGCTGCTCATCTATGCCTGCTCCGTTATTGGCATGTTCTGCTCGACTATGAACGGTTATGACGGCTCCCTCATCAACAATCTTCTCCAGAACCCCGACTTTCGTGAGCGCTACCAGGTCGACAATGACGGTGTCCGTGCCGGTATCTTCGCTGCCATGTACCAGATCGGTGGTGTCGTTGCTCTTCCCTTTGTCGGCCCCGCCATCGACACTTGGGGCCGACGTGTAGGCATGTTTATTGGCGCCTTGACTGTCGTCGTTGGTACCATTGTCCAGGGTGCTGCGCAGTACCCCAGCGCTTTCCTCGGCGGTCGTTTCCTCCTCGGTTTCGGGGTTTCCATCGCTGCCGCGGCCGGACCCATGTACGTTATTGAGATTAACCACCCCGCCTATCGAGGTGTCGTCGGAGCCTTCTACAACACACTCTGGTTCTCCGGTTCCATCATCGCTTCTGGAGCGACCCGCGGCTCTCTCAATGTCAACTTCCCTTTCTCGTGGCGCCTCATCACCTGGCTCCAGGCCCTCTTCTCGGGCATCATCGTCATTTTCTCGCTCCTCCTTCCTGAGTCGCCCCGTTGGCTCTACGTCAACAACAAGCAGGACCAGGCCAAGCAGATGCTCACCAAGTACCACGGCAACGGAAACCCCGAGTCCGCTTGGGTTAAACTCCAGATGCGTGAGTATGACGAGGCTCTAGACCTCGACGGTTCCGACAAGCGCTGGTGGGACTACCGTGCGCTCTTCCGCACTCGCGCCGCTGTCTACCGTCTCATGAGCAACATCACCATTTCCATCTTTGGTCAGTGGGCCGGCAACGCCGTGCTCTCGTACTTCCTTTCGTCGGTGCTCGATACTGCCGGCTACACAGGTGTGTTTGAGCAGGCCAATATTACGCTCATCAACTCGTGCCAGCAGTTCCTCTGCGCCATCGTTGGTGCCACGCTTGTCGACAAGTTCGGTCGTCGTCCCCTCCTCCTCTTCTCATTCGCTGGGTGCAGCGTCATCTGGCTCGGCATGACAGTCGCTTCGGCCATGTTTGCGCAGTCCCAGGATGGTTTCAGGGATGACAAACCCTATTACACCAACGCGGCCGCCTCGAAGGCCGCTCTCGCCATGGTTTTCATTTTCGGATCCGTCTATTCGTTCGGTATCACGCCCCTCCAGGCCCTCTATCCCGTTGAGGTCCTCTCTTTTGAGATGCGCGCTAAGGGTATGGCTTTCTCATCGCTCGCCGTCAACGCTGCCGGTCTGCTCAACCAGTTCGCCTGGCCGGTTTCCATGGCCAAGATTGATTGGAAGACGTACATCATCTTTACCGTCTGGGACGCCATCCAAGTCATTGTGGTCTACTTCTTCATCCCCGAGACCAAGGGTCGCACTGTAAGTTTGGTCGTTTTGCGTTTAAAGTGGTGTCAATATATCTATCCGATGACAAGACAATTAACTAATAACTTTGGCTTCTTTCCCCCTTTCCACAGCTCGAACAACTGGACGAAATCTTCGAGGCCAAGAACCCTGTCAAGATGTCAACGATGAAGAAGAAGGTTGCCGTCGACGACGAGGGTCACATTATTGATGTTCGCGAGGCCTAATTGGCGCGCCCTTTCGTCATGCTTAGACCTACAGTGATTCTCCGGGCAGAACTTATCTCGGTTTCCCCCTTCTCTTTGTTCCTTGGAAGCATTTTTGGCTGTGTGACCTATCCCAGCCCATTCACAAAAGCGTTTAAGGAGAGGAGAGAAACGGAGATGTAGGGCGGGGCTGTAGACGGGCAGCCACTCTCTGCCAGGGGAACGCAAAGATGACTAGTGGTCTTCACGGAAAACGACAAGCCGACACTGGAAACGCTTTTGTTCTAGTATTAGGGAAAGGCTTGTGTATTAACTGTCGGAAACCCAGGAACGAAATCTTTTTAATATCTCTGCTACTTTATATTTCGAGTTTATTCACTTTTTATTACCACGGGGGGAGAAGGCTTTAAACGATGCATCATCATCTACATTTACCAAAACCAATGCCACTGCGCATTGTCATTGAGAAGTTGTTTGTTTTCTCCTCTGTTCCTTGCTTGTCTCGTACTGTCGTGTATGCTCATATGCTTCGTAAGGAGGGCGGATAAGCTGGGCGAGAGGAAAGGTCCCGACAACGAAAACAGGGGATTCACGCATTTACGCGTCCGGATGTCCCGCCTCAGTGGATATGTGTGGCGTTTAGCTTTCCACCTATGACCTCTTGCTCGCTGAACGCGGAAGGGGGGGTGGAGGCGTCGTCCACCTCTCCCACTGGCGGGATGAAGGCGCAGTGGAATCCTCCCAGAAGCAAGGTGCATCTTCCGTCTTCTTGATCACCCGCAGGAGGAGGAGTGGATTCGCCGAATGGCAAAGATGGAGATTTGACGTGTGGGGGCAGCTACACACAAGTGTTCCCTTGGTCGTGAGGGGGGGGGTCTTACGAAGTCGCGAGGACTTGAGGGGGGGAATGGGGAATGAGCTCAGCTTGGAGGGGAGATTGTACGACATGACACGGTTGGAGAGGCAGGAGAGATAGGAGGCTGCATGTCTTAGAGTCAAGAGGAGCTGAATATCGTGGGCCATCCTTTTTCTTAGCGGACCTAACTAAAAATAGTCATCTCGCTTTTTTCTTCTCTTTTACTCGTTCCACTCACCGGCTCCACTGGATTTGACGTGTGGGTTAGCCACGGTGGTCCCATCACACCGGGAAGAGACGGGAACTGGTTTAAAAAAATTCTGATTCGATCTGTCGTATTCCGGCACTGCGGCACGCGATCTCGGTAGGTGAAGGTTTCAAGCTTAGTATATGCGTATATGGAGCAAATGATGGGATGGCATCGGATGGAGGGGGATGTGGAGATTTTTTGCCGTCAAGATCTTAGATCTGTCAAGTTTGGGGGGGCTTGTCCAGTTGTCAGGCCAGTTCGTGTGGGAAATTGGAGGTTGGTTCATTTCGCGATGCAGGCGTGGCGTGAGAGAGGGACTAGACTAGGAGGAGGAGGCTGTGGTAATTTTTTTTTTTTTCTCCCTTTCCCGTCTTTCTCTTCTTCTGATGACCTTTTTTCACTAGTGAGAAAATGTCTCGGAGGGTTCTCTTTTGTGCTATTTCCGTCGTGTGTCTTCGGTAGTTGACTCCCGCTTCATTTCCGAGGGATTCTCTGACCTGGTGAACGGAACTGGCTTTTTGGTCTTGGGGTCTTGGCTCGCCTCCGAAGTTGAAGGACAGCCAACGTACTGGTTTCAATCACGATGCCAGGCTCTCTCGGCCCAGGCAAAAAAACCCCAGGTTATCGAGAGAGACCTTGACTCTGAATGGGGACAAGACAGATTTCGCCCGTCTTACAAAAATTCAAACATCGAACGGGGGAATAAGAGACAACCTTGAACTGGTGCCAATGGCACGTTTTCTAAAAAAGCCTTCGATCTGGCTGCATCTCTGCGCCCATGCATGCTTCTCTGGGCCTGGCCAGCTGGCTAGTTTCTCTTCTTTTTTTACACTTGTAGTCTTTGCTAAACGATATCATGTGGATGATGATGTTGCTCTGCCCAGATCAAGAGGCAGCTGGCTTCTCTTGCATGGCGCTCATAAGATGTCGCTGGAAAAGCAACCGAGCCAAGGCGGGAGGTGAAGCTAGACAGCTAGACCAGGCTCTTCGGTGTAAGGAGCCAAGGAAAAAAGGAACAAGCCTCCACTAGATTCGCGGTGTAAGACAGAGTCGAGTCTTGGTCTCTGCTACCCTCTCAGCCCTGACTCACGATGTCGCTTTTCCCAAGGTCCAGGTCCAGGTCCAGGTCCAACGCAGCCACAAGAGCATCATCATCCATCTCATCTTGCAGGAGGAAAAAAATTAAAACCTATATTATTATATTACGAGTATCTTAACAATGCAAGCCACTTGCAGTCTAGTATGATTGTTTCCCCAAAGAAGAAAAAGAAAAACAATGGAAAAAAAAAACTTTTTGCCATGTGCCGCCCCTTTTCCTTCCCGCTCCCGGTCCCTTCCTGCATTCCTGCGTCCCTTCACCGTCTTAGCCCGCCTAGTGATGCAGGGCTCTTGAGTCTTTGACACCGGGTCTGACCGTGTCACTGCGTGTGTGCGCCAGAGGAGGGACCCGCAGCAGGTCAGTTCTCTCGGCTGACACCGCCTCTCTTTTTTCTTTCCAAGACCAAGGGTGTGGCAACGCCGTACTTCGTATGCAGGGCTCCCTTCATGCACACATGCAAGCTTTGCAGACGACAAGGTCGCCTGGGCCAGGTTGTAATTTCATCGTCTTCCCTAGCGCATACCGGTTCCAATAACCCAAAAAAGTAAACAACGAGAAACCACGATTTCCATCGTCGTGTCTGTGTTCACACCCCCTCCCCCTCCCCCTTTCTCATTTCTTTCTTTCCATCGTTATTGTTTCATTATACGAGGTGCTTGTCATTAGGATGTGCGTTGCCATTAGGGAGATTGTCAGCCGGGACGCGGTACGTGCCGAGACCATCCTCGTCCTGCCCGGCATTGCAAGTGTTGTAATTGAGGATCTGAAGAAGCTTGAACACGCCGTAGGCCAACAACGCCCCCAAGAGGGGTCCCACCCAGTAAATCCAGTCGTAGCCGTGGAACCCCGCGACGACGGCGGGACCGAAGGACCGCGCCGGGTTGACCGACGTGCCCGTCAGCGAGACGCCCACCATGTGGCACATGAAGATGGCGATGCCGATGCCCAGCGGCGCCAGGAACGTCGCCCGGTGCTTCTCGACCGCCAGCATGTACACGACGAAGACGAGGTTGGCCGTCAGGAACATCTCGATGAAGAGGCCCTGGACGACCTTGACGTCCGGGCCGAGAGAGTTGCGGACGAGGAGGGGGCCCGGGAGGAGGCAGTCGACGAGGGCTGCTGCTGCTATGCCGGCGACGAGTTGGGCGATGAAGACGATGACGCCTCGGATGGGCTTGACGGCGCCGACGAGGACGAGGCCTAGAGTGATCTGGGTTGTGTCGTCTCTGCGTGAGTATATAAAGGCGTGGGAGAGAAAAAGAAAACGACCAGCACATGTAGTCATTGTATAAAAGGAAGAGAAAGAAAGAAAAGAAAGAAAGAAAAAAAAAAAAAAAGGC
>JUDQ01000190.1:0-63847 GCA_000812075.1 Scedosporium aurantiacum
TACTTATTATGAAAATGCCCTAGCCTAGGTCTTATCTTACTACCACGTCCCCCTTCTTGAACCAGAGCCAGAGCACGGCACCCCGCCGCCCCCTGATCCGCTGACGGGGTTTGTCAGTTCGGGAAGTCAGGCCATGTCAACGGTCTGTACTCAATCAATTTGGGTTGACCCAATCGGAGCCGAAAGGTTAATATTTTTTTTCCTTACCTTTTTTTCTTTTGGCCGTCATCGACGATCTTGTGCATACTGTAACTGGTAGTTAAGTGTCCACTAGGATAGAGTGGAGGCAGGCATCTACACTACACTACTTCGTACACTACGCTCCACTACCAAGCCATCTCCATTGATGTTGTCCCAGGAGTTTAACTTGCAGTCTTGGGTTGTGTCGTCTTGCCTGTCAAGAAGTAGCCCCATCTACTGCACGCCTTTTCTCTGTCGGTTTAGCGCCTGCCTCGCTGTGGACTTTCGACAGCGGTTCTTGAGGCTTGTGACCATTTAGTTAGATCCTCCGACGCTTTAGTTTCCAGGTGGTGAGGAGGATTGGATACGAATTATCAGATCTCGGGAACCTCAGCAGTACAAATGTTGGTAATTGCACGCTTGGGCCTTTCAAAACCCTCCCTCCGGTGGGTATCCTCCGCCATTTCTCGAGTCTTACCCCCCTTACGAAGTGAAGTATTGAAATGCCAGACTCCGAACCCGATGCCACCTGTTTCCGAGGACAAAGTGCCCTCGTAAAACAAAGAGCAAAAGCCGAGGCGGTCACTGCAGTACTTCGTACTTGTACGGTCCTACGAAGTACATGGAGTGCTATAATGCTGCTGTCGCGTTCTCTCAAGAACAACATTGATGCAGTCTGGCGGGACGTGGGCGGATGAGAGGAGCTTGCTTGGCTTCATTGTGAAATATTGAACTGTTACCGGTTACCCGCCTACACAGAAATAAAAGTACGAAGTACAAACAAAGTAAGCGTGTTGGGGCAATTGGGGACGAGCCAGCATTATTATTCCTCATCCTTCTTGGACCCTTTTTTTTCTTTTTTTGCGGCGTTCTCCGAGCTAATGCGCAACTGCTGGATCTGGACTGTGGGATCTTCTGTTCTCTTTTCGATTTACCAGCCACAGCACCGATCCTCGAAACGATTGCCGGCATCAAGACGCAACGGACAGCGCAGAAGTTCATCTATCTGTACGAAGTATGTTACACTTCCTTGTACTTCGTACCTTTTCTTTCCTGTCAAGACTTGTAGCTGAAAGGTCCTTCCCTGCCACGAGCAGGTAGCACGCAAGTGGAACCTCGTTGTATCGCAGTATCGCCAGGCGGTATCGCGGTACCTCCCCGAGCCAGTCAACGAAGGACGAAGGAGGGAAAGAACGAATAATATTGGAGCAGCGTGGGGAGTCTAGACTCGACAAAGTAATAGCGTACGGAGAACCTGAACCTAGCCACATCTCGTAGCGTGCTCCTTCGGACATTGATTGATCAAGACGCTTCGTAGTGTACGAAGTACACTATTACAAACATTGTGAAGTGGTGCAGTGCAGCGTAATTACCTCCTCCGTTGCACTATTGCCGGCTTGGGTTGTGCTGGAAGGAAAACCCGGCTTCCATTGAACCAAGACGACCTCATTCTCAAGATGTACCATATACTCAATCCAAGCATGATAGGTATACTGAGAACTGATGTACATATACCTCTTCACTAACCTCTCGACCCTCCTTCCCTGTCTTCCATGCAAGAACTTTCTCAGTCGTTGTAACAACCACAACCAAAACCTGCCATCCTCAGAGTCTGGCTGGTCGGCTTTTCGAGAACCTAGAGTGAGTGAGCACAACACTTCCGCGAGTCATCCACTCCTACGAACGCAAAGCCGTTTTTTTTTTTTCCTCACCCTCTGGGACTATTCCGCCTTACTTCGTAATTTGACAATTCTGGATTGAGATCTTCCATCGACGACTCGACATTCCCTGCTCCCCCCCGAGTTCCCAACTACTGCGTATACTTCAGTCTAGTCCTCTGGTCGTTTTAACACAGTACCAATTACCCTAAAGTTTCAATATTCACCCGGTGCCGTAATAATAGTCGCAAACAACAAAGGAAAAAAAAAAAGCCTGCGACCAACATCACCCAGGATCTTCTGGTTACTCGGATTGTCTCGGGACGGCGATCTTCACAAGACTGGCTCCGATAAGGCCGGCGATTTTTTTGTTAATATCGACAATACTTTTTTTCTCCTCTCTTGCCTTTGACATTCGGCATCCTGACCTGGCTGTGTCCGTTGCCTCGAGCGAAAACCCCCACCTTTGCTCCCGACCGTTTGTTGGCTGAGTTGCCTCCTTTTGTGTCTCCAATCCGCCACCCAGGAATCGCAGCAATCAACCTTCTGGACATCCATCTCTCTGGACCGAACCCGAGTCTTAACTGACCTCGAATCGAATACCTGCGAATCCCGATTTTTTTTTCTTCGCTCGAACCGCACCCCCCTCGAGTCGCTGATCACGATCGACCCTAAAAGCGTTCCATTTCATCTCCGCCAACCATCCTTGTGACATTGGAAGGGAAAAATAGACTGAGCGATTGCGAGGAAAAGACGACCGGCGAAGTCTCCTCGTTTGCGATCACGGTCGACCGAGAGTCTGTTGAATTCCCCGTCCGAATGCCTCACGTCGATAATAAAGGCTGCTCCTCAATTTGAGAAGAGTAGCTACATCTGCAATTACGCTGGAGAGAACACCATTCGCCCGTGCACCTGACCGCTCCCGTGGTGTCAGTGTCGCCCTTCAGCAGAACCCTCACCCCGATCAATCTCTCCACCTCAAATTGATCCCGACAGCCGCCAAATCCCTGGGGGCTGGGGTTGCCTCTGAGACCGTCATGGATCCAACCATGATGAAAACAATGGATTACTTCGGCCAGAACATCGACTCGGCCAGTCGACAGAATGCTGAGGCATCGTCATCTACCGCACCGCCTCCTCCCGCAACTAGCGACGCATCCCTATGGGATCCCACGCTGTCTCTGGGAATGTCGGATGAGATTGCGTCCTCAATCCCGTACGGGCAACAAACAACGTCGTCCTCACAAGGTATACATTACGGCAGTCTTGCTGGACCGCAGCCGTATGGTACCCCGTCGGTCTCTCAAGCTCCTATTGCTCCAAGCATCGCGACGAGCAGAAAGCGGGAAGGCCATGATAGGAAACGTGCTAAAGTTGATAACGATACCGCCGCTCTTGAATCGGTTGATTATTGGATTCACCTGGATGACGACGACCTGGATGCTAACAAGCTCGGCGGGAGTTTCGAGATTGATTTCTCGAGGCGGAGAAACGATACCGCGAACTATGCGAGGTATGTTCAAAACAACTGCGTACAGATGCAATTTTGATCGCATCGTGATAAGTGAATCTTGAGGCTTGAATTGATTGAGGGGCCCCTTTTTTGCTCTCTTTTTGGACTCTCCCAAACTTCACTCCACCATCAAAAGAAGGATCCGCCAGGCTAACACTATTAATTTACAAGTAGGCCTCCTGCCCCTTTCAACACCATGGCCTCGACGCCTGGCCTCGGAACTGGGCTTTACACAAATTCCAACACCGCGCTTTTCAAAGACGACTTTGTTGACGATAGCGCGCTCGACAACGCCCTCTCCGACGACGAGGACGGATTAGATTCACTCAACCTCGCCGAACAACTATCAAAGATCGACACCACGGCGCCGACCGAGGTTCCGCCGCGAGAGGGCCTTTATTCGACGCCGCTAAGCTGGGAGAAGCCACAGCCGGGCCTCCGTTCCGATCCTCTCCTCGGAGCCTTTAACCCATCGACGCCTCTTCTTAGTGACGCGGAGCAAAAGAAGCTCCTCGCGATTGCCTTGAATACCTCTCGGCCGCCTCCCCCGTCCTTCGGTGGCGGATTTGGCAGCGGGCTCAATTTCGGATATGGCTACGACTCCCTTAATACCGGGTTCCCGACTCTAGGAGCGAATACACTTATGGAAACCCTCGGCGCGAACAATATGGGAAATATGTCGAAGCCTGTACAACGACCAAAGCCTCAGCCTCCTCAGCCTCAACCTCAAACACCGGCGCAATCGCAAACCCAACAGCAGGCGCAAATGCCCACGCAACCTCAAAACGAACACTCTCGAGCGTCATCGCAGGCTCAGACTCCAAACCAGTTCAACGCGCCTCATCAGAGCCCGCAAAGTCAGATAAGCCAGCACAGTCTTCAACAACCCCTGTCCCAGCCTCAACACCCTCCTGCCCCTAGCCAAACGCCTCAGTCGCAATCACAGATTCAGTCCCAAAATCAGACCCCGGCCGCCCAACCCGATCTGCAATCCCCATCGCAACCTCACTCACACCCGGGGTCAATTGAGGAGGAATCCGTCAAAGACGCCGCCAGACTCGCAATGACCGGCTCAGAGAAGGGCAAGGAAAAGCTTAGATCCGGGGATAGAGCCGCTCACAACGATATTGAAAGGAAATACCGAACAAATCTCAAGGACAAGATCTCCGAGCTCCGCGATTCTGTGCCTGCTTTGAGGGCGATACGTGAAGAGGGTGCCGAGGACGGTGAAGAAGGGTCTGCGCAACAACGGCCACCCAAAGTTAGCAAGGTGAGTAGATGTCAAGCTTTCTCAATATATTCATTCTCAATGAGACAAGCTAACGGCCAACTAGGGGACTGTATTGACCAAAGCCACCGAATACATCCATTTCCTGGAACGGCGGAACAAGGCGATTGTCCGAGAACACCAGGATCTTTCGAGAAGGCTGCAGGCATTCGAGCAGCTCCTCAACGCGACTGCAAGGCAACCCTTCCCAATGCCGAATTACAGTAGAGCACTCTTCGATCCCCGAGGCTTTTGCTAAACCCCCAAGATCTCATCGTTTTTCGACCGTATATAATGATTCCGTTTTCCATGATTCTACAAATTTCCTTAGGGGTTGGCGGTTGGGATTTTTCTTTTTTGGTGGCATCGTGTGCCTATTTTTTTTTCTCTCATGTATGCAATACATCTTGACATCCTCTTTTGGCCTCACTCTAATCCTCAACGTGTGCCATCAGAGTTGGGGCTACCTCACTCCCCTCTCCCTCCTCTGTCTACGTCGTTCTATCTTCCTCCTTATTACTGCCGCTACGAGAACATATGAGTTTCATCAAAAGAGTTGTGTTGTCCTACCCGCGCTGCCATGGAGAAGGGAAGGGTCGTGATATTCCCGTCCTTGACGATGCTTTGGAACATTCTATCCCATGTGTCGGGATTTTGTTATATCTTCTTCCCGGCTTATGGGAGCCCACCTTCCCCATGTGCGCGAGGTTAAGGAGCGTGAAGACTCTAGCTACCCATCTCTCTCCCCTCTCCACCCTTTCTCTTGGACTTATTCTAGGTTCGAGGAAGGCAACAACTCGTTTGAGATTCTTTCAACAGGTATATACCCAACCCTCGCAATACGTTTCTTGTTTTGTTGAATGCGGAGCCGTCTTACCTCGTCTCATTCGTGTTGCGATTTTACACGTCGGATTCATCTCGGTTTCTTTCGGCCGTCATTTTTTGAAAGGGATCTCTGCTGCGCGTCTTATGTAGAGATGGGGGATATAAATAAAATTATTATAGACGGGGCCAAATTTCTTGAAATGTTTGACCTTTTTCTCATGTCTTTTGGTCTCGAATACCAATTCCACAATTCCGCGTTCTCGAGGGCGAATCCACATGTGTATCTGTTCTCGACAACCATACATCTCCAAGGAGAATATGAACCAGGTTCCTTCGACCTACGTTGTCTCCCATCCTTAGACTGAAACTTTGCCATTCACTGGAAAGCAAAACACCAGCTGGAAGACAAAAAACTCGCAAGAAAAACATTTGTGCCCTTCGAGACTAAATCGATCTCACCGCTGATATCAGAGGACAGCCAAAGGCCTCATTTATGCTGTTTTCTGGTCCTCCGAGCGCTCTGGGCAGCTGCTAGGCCAAACTTGAGGTAATAGCATTGGTGCTTGGGTTTTTCAGACGAGTCTGGTCCTCAGGCCCCTCGCGATCTCGATATGTGACGGTTCATAATAATGTAATTTACGCCTCACGATCATGATCTACTTGAAATGCAGGAAGGTGTCGTAGACCTGGGCGATGGCAGCGTGTCTACCTGGGTCGAGAATACGAGTAGTCTCTCGATAAGAATGATATCGGCAGACCGCGTAGTTCACCGGTCTGGAGCGTGTATGGCGCATGTTGTTTGTTTGGCGAAGGTAGCTGTGAGCAAACGTGAGTTATACGTCGATGGTGAAAAAGGGGAGAGTAAAACGCGCATGACACGACAGGCGATGGATGGCACCATGTAAACGATATTCTTACACCTATCTTCATATGCTCAGCATGGCTGTTCTTCCAGAGGCGATCCTATATTGCTACCCTGGCCACCATGCATTTGTGTACGAAACTTGACAAGATTTTTTTTTACATCGAGGAGCAGGGAATGATGAAACACATGGGGGCCTGGTCCAAAGGAAAAAAAGAAAGAAAAATACAGATATTTGCTTCTCTAATTCTTCATTCACTACACCCTGAGAGCCTCGATATCGGGAATCTCCTTGACAGCCTCCACAGTAAGATTGATGGGCGAGTCCTTATCAACAGCAATAGAGTCCTCAATGCGCATGCCCATCCCATGGAAATGCGAAGGGTACCGGCTATCTTCGGGGACGTAGATGCCCGGCTCGATCGTGACGCAGTGGCCAGCCTTTAGCGGGATACTCCTCGAGATAGTAGCGCAGTCGTGCACGTCGAGGCCAACATAGTGGCCGACGTGATGATTGAACAGCTTATCAATGTATCCAAACGCGGAAGAGAAGCCAAGCTTCTCCAGCTCGGTGGCGAGGCCGGTGCGAGCTTCGCGGTGGATGTCGTTCAGGGAGTTATTCGCCGACTCGCGGCAGAGCGTGACGCAGCGCCGCTGGACGTTGAGGAGGGCCTCGTAGAGGTCTCGCTGGGCGGCGGAGAACCTGCCCTGCTGTGGCCACACGCGCGTGATGTCGCTGACGTAGTTTCCGTACTCGCCGCCGGCGTCGACGAGGATGAGGGAGTCGGCGGGGATGGCGGCGTTGTTATGCACGTAGTGGACGCAGAGGGTGTTCTTCCCTCCCGCGACGACGGGGATGAAGGAGAGCCCCGTGCAGCCCGATCTCTTGATGTCGTACTCGAGGGCTACCTCTATGTCTCGCTCGTAGGCCCACTCGCGGCGCATGAGGTCGGTGATGGCGCGGCCGGCGATGCGGCCGGCTCGGCGCATGTTGGCGATCTCGGCCTCGCTCTTGACTAGACGAAGGGTGTCCATGAGAGGAGACAGACGCTCGATCTTGCCGCTCGCCTGCGTCGACGCCTCGGTGTAGGCGTCGGCCCGGAGAAGCTCCCAGAGCTTGCTTCCCTCTTGCCCCGGCTTGGGTTTCTCAACGTCGGCGTAGATCCTGGTAGCATGCTTCAAGATCTCGGGGAGGCGGAGAGATAGCTCCGCGATGTCGTGTGCCGAGTCGGCGTTCCAGACGTCGCGGGCGGCCACGACTCCCGATCGGGGGCCGGCCCACTGCTCCATGGCGGGATTCTTGGGGTGGACGAAGAGGTGGAAGTAGACGTCGTCGGGGTTGTCCGAAACCTTGTGGATGGCGGCAACGGCGCTGTCTTCCTGGAAGCCGGTGAGGTAGAGGAAGTTGCAGTCTTGCCGGAAAGGGTAGAAGACGGAGCCGGAGGCCCATTTGAGGGTGGCGGCTTCGACGAGGACGACGGAGCCGGCGGGGAGGTGTTGGAATAGCCTAAGACGGCGGTCATAGTACTCTTGGGCAGTTATTCCCGGAGTGACTGTTTAAGTTGTTAGTAAGATGCATGGGCCTCCTTTTCTTCTTCTTCTTCTTCTTCTTCTTTCTGTCACTCACGTTCGCCAGCTTTTAACAAATGAGGGTGTGTCTCATGAAGAGGTTGGCCGAACTGCAGCGTGGAAGCATCCACATGGTTGGCGGCTGAAAAGCTCCGCGTCTGGAGTTTGACGGCGCTTGTGAAACGGGGAGATAACCTCGCAACTCTAGATGGTATGTTGAGACGCGGACTGGAGAGGCAGCGCAGGCAGCGGGATGCGATCTTGGGAAGACTCATGATGGAAGATGGCGGTGTTGGATGAGAGAGTTTGGCTCGATTAGGAAGTGAATTAGAGAGAGTGAAGAAGCTGGTTCCTCCAATGACGTATTTCTATCTTGAAGATATGAGAGGTATGTCCCGATGATGACGGTAAGGAGTAGATTCTCACCCTTCTTTTCTAGGCAAGACTAGACTTCGAGATCTATCGAAGATAATGAGTTGCTAGGTTATATAAAGGCGAATTGAATTGGTGCTGATAGAAGAAACAATGATATAATGATGCAAAGGAGCACACGAGTCTATAAAAGTATTCGCCAGACTGTTCATACATCAACAGTTATCAAAGCTGGATTCAAAGGGGACTCGGTGTCCCATTCACACCAATATGCCAGCCAATACAGCTGACAATCTGATTACAATGCCTCCACTCATAGGTCATAGAATGGCTATGAGTTCCGTAAAAGGACGAGGCACAAATGATGAGAGTGATGTAGAAAGAGATGGTTTCATCTAAGTGAAGAATTTCGATGTTTGAGCCGAAGATGTCCGGATCTTCGGAAAAGTGAAGTCGCTGGATCTGCTAATGTTGGGACAGTAGGTAGCAGCTGGCAACACTCGGTGAGAGAACCGCGACCCGTCCATCTTCTCAAGATGCAGGATACCAAAGTACGAAGTACGAAGTACGGGATATTTCAAGGTTGAGCTTCTACTTTTCTCCGCTCATAGTATCACACATAAACGTAGAGATAATACTTAGGAAGAGGACGTCTGCATCTGTCACCTGTGTCTGCGTCTGTGTCTACTTCGTATGGCCATGACTTTCGCGCGGTCTTTGGTCGAAAAAGAGGGCGAGAATATGGAAACCCGCACACTTGGAATCCATTCAAGTGTTTCGTAATTCGTGCTTCATAATGCAAGTTAACATTGAAGTATTGTGAAGCTGATGACATCGACGGATTCGGCATGCCAAGACTGGAAAGAAGCATAACAAGACGCTGTTGCTTCGTCGACGAGATCACCTAGAAATCCCCCACTTTCCACCACCAGTGTCGTAGTGGCTTGGTGTTTGAGCTAAAGGTCAGTGCAACGTGATGAGATCGTCAAAACATTGAATCTTAAACTACGAAGTAGTTCATATACACTCGATTTGATAGTGACGATGTATTAAATGTGTTATTTTTGGTGTATCGTTCGCACATTTGATTCCGGCGAAGCGTGAAGTATGGCTATTCGCAAACTGCTCCTTCGGACCCTGTACAGGGCTGGTCTGCATCGACAGAGCTTATGTGACAACAGCTAATGCGACTCTGTATAACTCAAATGAGCGAACTGGAAAAACGTGTGGCGGGACCGGGCAGGGGCAGGGGAAAAACGGGTCACGATCGTGTGCCTCGAATAGCGCGGCTCGGTTGCCAGGCAAGAAGTGGTGTTTTGAAGGTGTTATTGGATGATGGTATTATGAAGCAGTGGACGAAGTACGAACAGAAGAAGCTAGCTTGCTTGGATGATGCGGAATGGCGGGAGAGCTGGCCTGGTCATGTACTCATATTGATGTGTGTACTTCATACTTCGTACATTTGGACCAGTTATTCGCAGCTTGATCGCACTGGCACTCGGTAGGCACGATTGGAGCAGCCTGGCGGTCAGCGTGGTTGGCGGAGTTGGCGTGGTTGGGGACAGGACATTGGAAATCGAGGACAATGTACGAAGTACAAAGTAGTTCGTACCTCTAATTAACATTGATTATTTCGAAGTGCAGCAGCGGCGCTGCAGAAGCAGAAATCAAATTATAGGTGTGGCTGGTCCGAGCTTGTTTATTAACCTCCGAACCGGGAAAAGCGTGTGTGTTGACAGCAACAGCAAAATCGTAACCAGGCCACAAGCGCGCCTTCCCAGGTTTCCCAAGCCCTGATGAGACAAACTCGACAACCTCCTCCTTCCCTCTTTTCCCGACTCTGCTTGTACTTGTCGACTGGTCCCCAAAATTTGAAGAGAAAGAAAGAAGGAAAAAAAAAGAAAAAGACCGAGAGTGTTTCTTATCTTTTTGATTTCTCATCGCCGTGCATCAATTTCTATTATTTGTCTGTTTTATCCCATGATTTTATAACGCTCAATATTTCCCGCCTTTTTCCACCGTGACCTGCACACGAGCAGTCGAGACGTGTCGAACAGTCACGTCGCGTGCTGGTCACTGCGGATTTGGCCTCCACCACCACTACGCCCACTACTGCCACTACCACTCCACACTACCGCACCACACCACCACTACAACCACTACAACCACTACAACCACCAGCCAGAAGGCCACTTCGTAATACTTTCTTTCCACCCGCCACTCCTCCTTCGCCCAGCTCCACCCAACCCAACGACAACAACAAGAGGCAGCCCCTCCGCCAGACACCCACAACGTCAAGGGGCAAAAAAATAGCATCACGCATTAAGGCCTCAAACTACGTTCCTTCCGCTCGATTTTAGATGTTAGTGGGGAATTCCTGCTTGGTATCGGTTTATGGCAGCGTTATCTCTATCCCCAGCAGCTACGCGAAGGCCGCCCACCACGCTGCTCCCTCCCACCATTGACTTCTCAGTCATGCCGAGCATGCCAATTGTGAACATGTCGAATACTCGGCGGCCGCCCCTCTCGAGCAATCCCAATGCTGCCAATTCTCCCTTGAGGGCCTCCGCTGCCGCCGCCTCGAGGACCAAGCGGTCAATTGCGAGCATTCAACGTGAGGAGGCCTATGGCCAGCCACCCCCGTTGAAGAAGCAGATGCTCGAGGGTGGCTCGCACCGAGCTGTTCGCCCCCCTGCGGCTTTGGCTTCGAGGCCCAGACCCGTCGTTCACGTCCAGCGTTCCAGAATCGCCAAGCCTGTCGTCACCACTACCACCACCGAGGCCGCGCAGTATCAGAGAATCCAGGAAAGGGACTTCCTTAGCTGGCAAAAGCAGTACAGGGCGAGGTTCCCCCGCATGGTTTTCTTCTTTGATAGTGTTCCCGATGACGTTAGGGGCAAGCTCGTCAAGTTCATCGTGTATCTTGGAGCTGTAAGTTGACAACCTCCTCCCATTCAAAAGCCACTGGCAAGATCCATGGACAATCTGCCCCAATGGAGGTCGACTCCAGACGGTGAAGGGAAAATGGGAAAAGAAAGGAAGTCACTAAATCATGTCTTTTTTTGTTTCTATAGCGCGAGGAAAAGTTCTTTTCCATTGATGTTACTCATGTGGTCACCACTCGATCCTTGCCCCAACCTAATCCATCTGCCGAGCACGATGCCACCGAAACCGCCCGTTCGAAGCGCGACAGCCATGCCGAAGAGCAACCCCAGACCATTAATCCATCTCTTCTTGACTGTTCCTCGGAATCCCGCCGGAGAATGCTCATCGAGATGGGTAACCGTCGAGCAGCCCAGCAACAAGACGATCTTGCACGGTTAAAAGCAGCAAGGAACAATGATATCCTGTACAAGGCTAGAGACCTGGGGAAGCGTATATACACCGTCGAGAAGCTTCAGCGCATTCTGGATAGCCTGCTGGAGGGTGACCCGTATGTCTCCAGATCTGTTAGCTCACGCGAGCAGTCTCGCGGAGACGATCTGGCCAAGCTTCTGCGACGAGAACGTCTGAACGGTCCTTCGGATCGTGACCCCAAGGCCGTCACTAAGGAACTCAACTACTTCCGCGGACCTTACATCTACGTCTACGATATGGACGAGAAGACGAAACCCGTCATGGTTAGGGAATACCCCAAGGTCGCGGATAAGACGGATGGTGAATGGCCCCAGTTCAAGACTGTCAGCCAGGGACGCTGTCCATTTGTCGATGAGAGCTTGGCCGATGCTAAGCTGATGAGGCGTGCCATGGAACGAAAGGCCGCGAAAGAAGCCGCTGCCAAAGCTGCTGCCGCCACCACCGTCGCCCCCGCGGCTTCTATTGCTCCTACCGAGCATGAGGCTAGCCAGAGACATGCGGAGCCTCAAGCTCCCCGCGTCACGGGCAAGCGCGTCCGTGATGAATATGGTGATCCTCTCACCGAAACCAAAGACGTCCAGAATAGGACGGTCTACAGTGTGCGGCCGACCGATATCTTCAACCCCCCCAAGGATATCACTACTATGGCGCATATCGACTTCACGTCGCAAAAGTTCTTCACTGGACGAGCCGGCACTGGACGTGTGTTTGCCGGTGAGCCGGTGGCTTCCGGTGTCCAACCTTCAAACGTCACATCTGCTATCCGCTCCCAAGCCATTTCGTCAAATGCTGGAATGCCAGGTACCAAAGCCGGCACGAGCAAGGAGTTGCATAACCTGCAGAAGAAAGTCTTGCAAAAGGCAACTCCTGTCACGCACCACAACGAAACGGATCACCGCTGCGTCACTGCCACTCATAGCGTAGATGCTACTTCTGCGAGCAGGACGAACGGCAAGACTCCGGATGCTATTGAGGAGAGTGAAGGAAGGGTTAGAAGGGCAGCTTCCCAAGCACCAGCTGCGGCGCCTCAGAAGCCTAAGAAGGATATGAAGCCAGGTTACTGCGAGAACTGCCTCGAGAAATTCGACGATTTCGATGATGTAAGTTGCGGCCCTAAATGATTTGTTTCTGACTTGAGCAGCGCAACCTAACCAGTTATTCTGTTTAGCACGTCGTTTCTCGAAAGCACCGCAAATTCGCCGAATGCCTCGATAATTGGGCGGAGCTTGATGAGCTTTTAAAGGCCTTGGACCGCCCCCTAAAGTACTCTCACCTGAGCGGAGACGTCGATAACCACGATACCCACGGGTGGTAAGCAGATTGCTTCCGCCCACTCTGTCTTGTGCTCTGATGAGCCAATGCCTCGCGTTGTTTAACGCCAACATCCTCTGTCATTCTTTACCTACTGCTCCTCACTTTCCACTCACTCCTTTCACCCTCCGATCGCGATGCCCGCGTTTCCCCTGTGCAATGCTGCGTATTGCCGTCCAAGACTCACTCGTGTTATACATTTGCATTCTCAGCGCCTCCGCATGGTTTTTTTTTTCATTTTTTTTTCACCACTGTGTTTTCACTCTCCATCCATCCAGGCGTCGGATGGATGGATTCCCATGACTCTTGCGATACCTACCATATATCCGGAGCTCCTGATGTTGAGCTGCATTGCAATGAAAGAAGCACGTGTTTTTTAACTTCGATTCGCTCGTTTATACTCCTTGTTTTTCTGTTTTCGCTTAGTATACCTTGGAGTCTCTCGCATCGTTTGGGACTTTGCATGCTTGGTGGCGCATTATAGGCATGGGAAGAGAGGCGTAGTAGCATTGCACAGCTTTTCTTTTTTTTGTCTTCGAAACTCATCCAGAATCTAATTGAAGGGAATGGAAGGTGGCCATGAGGGAGGGGTCATGGGAGCAGGGGATGGTTGAAGGGCGGTTGTGCGGTTTGATCCATCAATCCCATCAAATGCGGCTAGACGTGATGGCGGGTTCAAGAGGTGGATGGGACCCTAGAGGAAGACGGGGAGCTGTGACGTATATAACGCGTTCAATGTCTGTACAGCGCTGTATTTTAGGAGAGGTGAATAATTACAATCAATGTATTGATGGATCTTCGTCTCCCGGTTGTGCCCCTTTCTTGCAGCGGCTTGGAAGCCTCTGGAAACAGTCTTCGGCCATATCGCCAGATGCAATCACAACATCCACAGCAAGGGACAATGTGAGTTTTAAGAAATACTCAAGTTTATATCATTTGAATATGAGATAGCTAATGATATTTGCCCGGGGCATATCTCTTCTTCGTTCTCAGAAACAGTGAGCAACTAGACCTGAATGGATCGATCAGCCCGCATCCGCCCCCTATGAATATGAACTAAGATACAAAGAAAAAACCGTCACCCAATGTCAAAAAGAAACCAATTCCAAATCAAGAGCATATCCATAATATCTGCGTCATCATCCTTCGATTCGAGGCCTCTTGCTCGCGGTACTCTCAGTGTCATCTTCGGGACTCTCTTCCCTTTCCCTCTTTACACTGCCAAGGTCGTCCAAATGGTCAGAATCATCGCTGTCATCATCACCGTCTGTTTCTTCCTCGTCGTCATCGTCTGGGATCGTTATTACGACGGGGGTCTTCCTTGGACCTTTGCCGCCCGTTCGAGGATGTACTCTTGGGACGTCTTGGCCTGGGGTTTGGGGTGCTGCCAATTTGCCAGTTCCGGCTTCGTCAGGCTTTGAGAGGCCATGAGCTCCGTCTTTAGGTTCTGAGTCCGCATCGTGGTCTTCGTTCTCATTCATTTCAGTGTCCTCGCTGTGCACGTTAACCACCCCTTTGTCGGAACTCTCATCGTCAGACTCTACTGACTCCTCACTCGAGGACTCCAAGGCCTCAATTTCTTCCTCGATAACGGGTATGCTCGATTGCATAGGAGCTTTTCTGGCCGTCCTGGCATGGGTCATTGATTGCACTAGAGTTACTTGCTCGGAGGCTACGATGGGAACTTCGACCTGCTCGTCGATAGGGGGCTGGACAATGGCATCGTCGGTAATGTTGAGCTGTGGCGTGTCCTCGGAACCTTGCGTGGTAACGCCCTGCTCCTGGTCCGCGGCGGGATACTCCCGCTTCTCGTCGACGACCATAGCGTCGCCACTATCGGCAGGTTTCTTCCCCTCCACTGTCTCCCGGGCTACCTCTTCAATCCTTTCTCCGCTGGCGTTCCCAGCCTGCGTTTCGGCGGCTACTACTACGTCGGGAGCCCTCAACGGTTGGTTGATAATGAAAGGGCCTGGTACTTGGCTCGAACAGTCCGAGGTGCCTGGGCTCGTGGGCGCCGGACTGGCAGCACCGGACACGCTAGATGCCTTGGACCCGCCTACGAAAAGACCAGACTCGCTGCTGGCTTTTGAACCGTGACTGCTACTCTTCCGCCGGGATAGCGCGGAAGGATGGCGGCCAACGCCCGTGCCTACTTGTCTACGCGGGAAATTACGCAGTGACCCCGAGCTACGATGGACAGACTTTGCTAGGTTGGGGGCCAACCTACTAGGACCAGCCAGTGGCGTCTGACTGCCCCTCTGAAAATGAACAGTCCTACGAGTCTCCAGGCCCACGGGCTCCTTGTCCTTTACTCGGCCCTTTCGGCGTTGTTGAGGCTCTACATGTGGATCGGCAAATTCGGGAGGCCTCGTCAAGATCTCATCCTGACCATGTTGACGATCCTGCCTCTGCTCAAAACCCTGGACTACAGCAGCTCTTTGACCCCAAGGGTGGTCGGAGGGAGCCCAAGGAGCAATCGTTACGGTCTCTCCAGAGTTCACGGCGCTCTGGAGGAAATCATATTCTTCGTTTTCAAAACGTTGTACGCACGGAGTCCACTCGGTGTCGTAGAAGCAGTTTACAATGTCCCAGTCGGACTGGGAAGGGCGGAAGCGACGGACCACGGGTGTGAGAGTTTCGAGACGCGAGTTCTCATGTTGGAGGCGTGACTTTTCACGCTTACAAGTGCTATACATGGGCTCCGGTTAGCTCGATCTCCTTTCTTCCTCATCCTCTCTCCTCTGACACTTACGTTTGCAGATCTAGAACGAAGCTCCAATCACGGACTACTTGCATCGTAGTGAGGTCAATGAAGCTGAGGTCCCGGAGACCGCGGAGCTGTCTGACGTAGTCAAGGCCTTGAATACCTCGGAGGTTCCGAGTCAATCGATGGTTCGGTTGGCCCGCCGTCTTCTTGGCCAGAAAAGCAATGTAAGGGATTGCCTCGTGCTGGCGTCGGACGACGCCCGAGGAAGACTCGTCGAGGTAGACGGTCAAGCTTCGCAGCCTCACCATGTCGCAGAAGGAAGCCAGCGCCCAGGTTCGGCGCGAGTGGCCTTCCATGGTGAGTTCTTGGCTGCCGATCCACAGCAGCTCGACGTGCTGGATCCTCTGCCTTCGAGCGCGGCCGATGCCGAGAGTGAACCTGCCAAACTCTCCGAGCTACATTTTTTTTTTCCACTCTCAGCATTAGTTTGAAAGAGAGACAGAGAGACCGGGGACAAGGAGGTCATGGGGTGGGTGTTGACTTACAGAGCTAAATGCGAATGTGTTGCTGCCGTAAAAGACATGAGCACCGAGGAACAAAAACTGTCTGGAGACTAACAACGGGGCCAAAAGGTCGTTTCCTTTCGTGGCAAAGACAAGACTACACGATTGGCCAGGTTTAGGAGTGCGGCTTGTGAAGTGGAAACGGTTCAGAAGCCCCGACCTCTTTCCTTCGGTTGGGGGAATCACCGGTAGTGCAGCGTGCGGGTCCAGACGAGAGATGGCATGGATCAGAGAATCGGGGTACGTGAAGACGTATCTAAAGATGGAAACCTTAGTGTGCAAAGGCAAATCGTCAAATTTGAAGCGTGGGGGCGAGGCTTCGCTACACTTATACTCAAGAAACAGCCTCTTCTTCCACGGGTTCAGTACGAGATCCATGAGGCGAAGCCGAACAACCTGCATTTGTTCATGCCGCTCCTGGCGCTCCCTGCACAAGCGGGTTATCCTGCCCAAGCTCGCCTCTACGAAGGAGAGTGTGGGGTGGATAATTGTATGGTGAGCGTTCTCCTCCTTGCAACTGAGCCTGTATAGCTCTTCATGCGAGAGTTCTTCTTCCTTCCGAGCAAGATCAGGCCAAGTCTACGTAACATTGTTCGTTAGTCTGAGGGTCCTAGACCACGGCCGCGTTGGAGACGGAAGCAACTTACCCTTTCCGTTTTCTTGGGAGGGTGGAGCAAGTGCTCCAGCCTCTTGATTTCCTCCCGGAGCCTATCTGCCTCTTCCTTGAAACCTTTTACTTGCCTTTCGTGCTCCCTGATGAGGTCCTTTACTCGGTTATAGCAGCGGCGATCGCAGCCCGCGCCTGCCGCTCCATGGCGAGCGTGGGAGCGAGGAGCAGGCCTGTCGGCGCTGTTGTCTCCGGTGTCCGAGTTGGCACCATCCTCGAGGTCCGGATTCCACTGAAGGGGAAGGGACGTGGCTGGGCCGCCTGGTGCGGCCATGGTTAGTAGGGTGAGGAATTGGAGCTGGCTGTGGATTTACGACTTCTAGCTTGAGGGCGTTGGTACAAGGTGGTTTATAACGTTACGCTACGCACGATGGAAGGGATGGGATGTTGTTTGGGGAAGAGTTTGTCTGGGATATCTTGAAAGTGGTAGGGCGATTTATATTGGTTTGGTCTGGCTTCTGTCATTGATGGATTTGGCTGCAGGGAATGTGAGGATGAGGGATAAGAAGAAGCTTGGAGTTAAGGAGAAGAGAAGTCCCAGAAGAAGAAGTCCAGTAAAGGAAGGTTGTGGGGGGGGGGACTCTCACTGGACAGATACGGAAGTAGGAGGTGTCCAGGAAGGAGGTCAGAGAGATGATTAGAAAGGAAGGGCGGAAGGCTTCCAATGGACAGAGAGAGAAGTAGAAGGTGGGCGGAGGAGCGTCATCGATCACAAGAGTCCACCTCGAACACTTTGAAAGATTATCACGATAGGCGCCGGGAAGGTGCTTCTATCGGTTTCAACTGCTCTCTAAAGAGATCAAGTTACATGTGAGTTGCTTCATCTATTGCTTCATCTATTGCTTCATCTACTGCCTCATGCTTCTTCTCATGATGAACCATGGGGGCAGGCAGCTCTTCCTGCTTTTGGCGTAGCGCATGGGCTTTGGGGATCTATTTCCCATATGGACGTCCTAAATCCAATGCTTAGCCGCTAATTATTCGAGAGAAAAAAGAGAGAGAAAATGACTATAATCGCGAACCAGGAATAATGAAACATTTGAAATGAGGCCTTTAAAGACGTGCTGTAATTCTGTATGAAGTAAGTATTACTGACTAGTTTATATTGATTTGATGTTGACGGTTGCAAACAATTGGAGCGAGTCATGTGTAACTGACACTGTCAGCGCTGCCTACCGCTGCCTACGAAGTACGAAGTACACTAAAGTGGGGGAGCTCCAAGTACAATTGTACTGTTTTGAGGCAGCTTCGAACCCACCTCATCCACCTCATCCATCACTTTCATCACCACATACTGCATTCCATCATCGCATATTCGCACGCATCTAGCTACCAGCTCTAGCTTTCGATCAAAATCCTACTTTGAGGAGAGAGAGAGAGGGAGAAAGGACAACATGGAGAACTCACCGTCTCCCCCACTAGCTGACCCTCAAGGCGACATGCTATCCCCCGCCGCCTCACCCATCCCAGATCGACGGTCGCCCTCTCCCGAGCTCCCTCTCACCATGACAGCCTCCGCTGTCCTATCAAGCCTGCCCCGCGATGCCACATCCGCCCTCGCAACCGCCGGCCAGTTCGCCCAGGAAAAAGTCCTCGTGCGCTTCAAGCCCATCGGCTCCGCGCCAGGCCTGAGCCGTGAGGTTTGCAAAATCAGCTCATCCCAGAAATTCGAAGCTATCGTTGCCTACTTGCGCCGCGTGCTGAGAGTGAAGAATACGGATAGCGTGTTTCTCTACGTCAACAGCGCTTTCGCACCTTCTCTCGACGAGATCGTGGGCAACTTGCACAGGGTAGGTCGCTCTATTGCAGAACTTAATTTAGGCTTCGTGGGCTCATACATTCCCGTCACAGTGTTTCAAAAATGCAAACGATCAGCTCGTCGTAACTTATTCAATGACTCCAGCTTTTGGCTGAAGTTACATGAGAAACTAATACGTTTCCTCTCTCTTGATGAACAGAAAAAAAAAAAAAAGCCAAAAAGAGAAGGAGAAAAAGAAACACAACTGAATCCACCAAACGCCCGCAATGATGATGATGATAATGATGATGCTAATGATGCTCGCTCATTTCAAATGACACCTTCCGCCCAACCTGCCGTCTTTATCCACAACAGTAAGGATCCAACCACGTTCCAGAAAGCTATTCATTAGATTCAACAGCCTTCTCAAAGGCCGCCAACTCTTCTTTGGAGATCGGATAGGTATGTTCAGGGGCCGGATATTGTCGACTCTTGACCTCGTCGCGGTACGTTTCGATGGCGCGGAAGCTTTCGCTCCAAACATCGCCGTACTTCTTGACGAACTTGGGCAGAAACCTCCCTGGCGGGAAGTTGCCTGTCATATCGACTTGGACGAGAACTTGGCCAGAGCACCCGCTGCCGGCCCCAATGCCAATGGTGGGGATGCTAAGCTTGTTTGTTATAAGCTCAGCGACGGGGGCCGGGACAGCTTCTATGACGGCGGCGAACGCACCGGCCTCCTGGACCGCGAGAGCGTCCTTAAGGACGCTGAGCGCACCGTCTGCCGTCTTTCCCTGCACTCTGAACCCTCCAAGGGCGTTTTGGCGTTGGGGAGTAAGGCCAACATGAGCCAGGACAGGGATGCCGGCCGAGGTTATCCTCTTGATGGTCGGGGCCATCTCCGCTCCACCCTCAAGCTTGATGCCGTGCACGCGGCCCTCCTTTACAAACCGGATTGCACTTTCCAGGGCTTGGTCGGGTCCAATCTCGTATGACCCCATCGGGAGATCTCCAATCTATACCGTGTTAGTGACGACTGGATCTGGAAGGGGTAGTTCTTTCGAAAGAGATGGGTCTAGCATACGATCAAGGCGGCCTTGGTTGCCCTTGCAACAGACCGGCAGTGAAGGAGCATCTCCTCCATGACGATCTCACTGGTATCTTCCATTCCCAAGGCTACCATGGCGAGGCTGTCACCGACAAGAATTATATCCATGCCGGCAGCATCGGCGACATGAGCGCTTGGGAAATCATGGGCCGTTATGACCGTGATGGGCTCCTTCTTTTTATACAAGGATCGGATTGTCCCGACGGTAACTTTCTTCCTATCTGATGGAAGGGGGTTACCCATGGGGGAGTGAGAGCTATGGCGAACCTGGCATGGTTGCGCGACCACTGGCACACACTTGGGTATGGTGTAAGTGACAGTGGTGAGAGGGGCGGATGGTCGCGTGCTCCGTCCGAGGACGGAGGCACATGACCTGACAAGGACCCTTGAAGACTGCATCTGTGTAAAGGAAGGATTATGTGAGGTGGGAGAAGGGAATGACGTCAACCGCCAAAAGTAAATTCAGGAACAGGGTCTAGAAGAAAAGGGAGAAGAAAAAAAGAGAAATTTACAAAAAGAGTCGAAAGCTACGACGGCACCCAGAGTGAATTGCAAACTGGAAAGAAGAACAAGAGTCCATGAGTGAAAATTTTGGTCGCGCGACGAGGTTTTATTGTGTAAGTCATGATGGTTTCTACCGTGTATAATGGAGTATGTTGCTGTATTTTCTAAAATTTCCCCTGGAATTTCGATTTTGGTGTTGAGCCAAAGCCGTTTTCCGTGTGGGTGGGAACGAAAGAGGTGGAAAGGGTACTTTTCCAGCTCCACTTGCCTCGGTATATATCAGAGCCGGCGAGAGCGCCGTTGCTAAGAAAATTGGCCACTCGGGTACTTGATTCGACAAGTACAGTCCTCAGAACGTAGTGAAAGAATAACCCCCAATCTTTCCACTCCACCAGTGATCCGGGCCATCGGAGTTTAGACTCTTGGGAACTGGAGCAAGTCCAATCCCCGGCCTCATCGGCCGAGGCATTGATGGACTGACTAGTGTAACTCACTTTCTTACGTACTGAACCTCTTTTCCTACTAGGATGCGTGGGGTACTTCGTAGTTAGTTAGTCTTGGATCCATTCAAATTTGAGGTGGTGAATCTCAGTGCTGTGATGAAGGCCGCCTCGAGCCGATGACGTCGATGACTAATGCTCTTGAGTAACAATTAAATCCAAAGTGTCTTGTTGTCTGTGGCGATTCGTCCATACATAGCAAAGGTAAATTAAAAGAAAGAGTACCGCCGATTTCGCTTCCCTGGCGAACTCCGGATGAGGTCCGGCAACTTCGGTGTCTTTTGCCCTGACAGGCAAGTGTGGACAGCTAGGCATCCATATAAACTAATATAAACTAACACTCCTCATTGGAGATGTCACGAGGCCACCAGTTCCTGGAAGACTTGGAGAACCTGGACTTCACTTCTCAGTCCTCATGCCCTGTGTTTGTGCAACTGACCAGTAAAAGGTACTAAGCAAGGAACATGCAGGCGATGGCCAGCCATATTCTCCAAGGACATCAAACATCAATAGGACAGATTGATGGATCATTTTCCATCTGCCAACCAAAGTTGGTTGGTGATCTGTTTGTGAATAGATGAAGCGACTTAGTGGGGAGTCAAACTGAATGATGGGAGGCTGTTCATCAAATAAGTGATATGGATATACCGATTCGTACTTCATTTCTCTCTCTCTCCATTGCCTGACAGCTCTGACTGGCCGGGGGCCATTTTCAGAGGAAACGGGAATCATCCTTGCAGGATTGAGCATGTGCCACTGCAGAAAGTGGAATGGTGGGAAACGCTGACTTGCACCACTGTTTAGTGTATGATGTGTGATGTGCAGAGTAGAACAGGTGCGTCGTCGAATCACTGCAAGCCACGGCGTTCCGAACATTCCAAGACGTCACGTCAACATCGAAAGCATTGAATCAAATTAATCTTGGTAAACTACAACTACTTTTTCATTGTACTTACCGGCCGAAGTATAGCCTGGCTTGTACGAAGGACACCTGCATCAATGGATCATAGTCGGCGTACGAAGTACTATTGATGGTCTTGGTACCTGAAGGCGGGGGGTTGCAGACCACCACCAGTAGATGATAGTGGGGGATGGTAGGGGATGGACCAGGGCTGCCAGGCCATCAGCAGATTTGAGTTGAGCTGACCGACGCCATTGCCCAACGGAGCCTCCTCCAGCAGTGGAGGGTCTTTATCCTGGCCGCCAGTTCACAACTGGAACTACGAGGTACACTGCGAAGTACACATCAATACAGTGTACACTAACCACACTGATTCCTAACCAGGCCTGTTTGCCCCTCCACCTCCACCCCTACTCCACTATTCTTATCCGTGGTCTTATCGCTCGCCTTGTGCCGCATTCATCCTTCTCCCCTCAAAAGTATCTCAGTCTCTGTCCTGGATATGTCATTCGCCTCACGTCTCCATCAATCAATCAATCAATCAATACTAATTCTATCTGCACCACTCTCGTCCCAGAACAACACCTTTGCTGTTACTCCCTCTGTCGGTGCCCAATCGTGAATTCATACAGGCTCCTGCTCCAACTTCTCTACCCATATTAATCGACGTTTGCTCCCAACCCCGCCACATCTGTACCTCCTCCTACTCTTCGTCGTTTACTCCGCGCCAACACTCCTCCAAGACCCCTCACCGAGTACCTTCGTCCAGCCTCCGTCAAAACGAAATCGCGTAACCTCACTCGAACATAGAATAAAATTGCCCGTCCGCCTCTGAATCGAAAGCGCGCGTAGTAGCCACTGCTGTACTTGTTTCGGTTTTTTTTTTTCTCTTTTGGTTTCCCTGCAACTACGAGCGAGCAAAGCCGCCAAAATGAGTAGCCCTCGGAGGAGGATCGAGACTGATGTAAGGGATATGATGCTGCGCATTCGCTCAAGCTCAACTTGGGAGCTCTCTCGGCTAACACATGACCCTAGGTTATGAAGTAGGGTCTCTCGTGACTCTTGTTTTGTTGAAGAGACTACTGACCGTTTCTAGGATGTAAATTCTTGACTCCCGGCAAGCTGGCGCCAGCAGTCCTTACTGACCTCTTTAGGATGATGAGCGATTACGAGGTAACGCTGGTGAATGATAACAGTAAGCAACCGACTCCCGGACGTGTGGTGATACTTCTCTCCCCATCTCTCTATCCCCGAGCCCAAGAGTGAGCTGACCATGGCTGTAGTGTAAGAAGATCCGCCTCGGGGGCCAATTGACACTTCCTAACACGCGATCGACAGGCAAGAGTTCTACGTTCGATTCAACGGACCCGCCGAGAGTGAGTTATACCAGACGAACCACCCGCGCTCTTTACATGGCGACTCGCACCAAGTTGAGATAGCATTAGCTAACGGGCACGACCCACGTGTAGCCCCGTTTGAGGGTGGAATCTGGAAAGTTAGTGTCGAGCTGCCGGATGCGTACCCCTACAAGTCCCCGAGTATCCGATTCGCGAACCGAATATTCCATCCCAATATCGACGAACTGTGCGTATCCCATACACCGCCCGGGCTTTTGGTTAATTTCCATACAGACTCTAATCGGAGTTCTGTTCCCTTTCTAGGTCCGGATCAGTGTGCCTCGACGTCATTAACCAAACGTGGTCCCCCATGTTCGATATGATTAACATCTTCGAGGTGTTCCTTCCTCAATTATTGCGGTATCCAAACCCAACCGATCCTCTGAATGGCGAGGCCGCAGCCCTCCTTATTCGGGAGCCTAAGAGCTATGACGCGAAGGTCAAGGGTAAGGACATACCACCGACACTCGTGTTAGTTTTTGGCCGTACCTTGGTATACTGACCACCTCTCAGAATACGTCCAGAAATACGCATCTAAGGAAGCTGTAGACGAGGCAGGGGCGGAAAGCGAAGACGACGATGACCTGTCCTCGGTAGCCAGCTTCGGAGACGATGACGAGGAACCCGCAGGGCAAATGGATGATGTATGAGCTGGTTTTCTAGAAAGGCTCAAGCAAAAAGAGAGGAGGAGCGTGAAGCATGAGATTGCATGAATTTTAGATGGTTTTTTACTAAAGGATCAGAGGCGTACATGGTGCCCCGACATCAGCTCCTCAGTTCCTCGGTATTGGAGGGGCTAGGCTCGTTGTCTTGGTTTTCTTATTCCTTGTTCTGTGTTATCCCCTTCGTTTCTTGTTTTCTTTGTCGCGGCCATGGGCTGGTGTTGCATCTGGCAGCTTCCCCTCCCCCCTCCCCTCTACGTCATTCCTGTTTTCTCATTAGAACAAATTCGAGGTTGTTAAGCCGGTTTTCCCAACTTTCTTCATCAGTTAGCGGAGATGAATACACTATTACATTGTATCTATTCATCTGTTATCCTTCTCTCTTACCTGCCACCTTCCCCTTTTCACCCTCGCCCAAATGCTCTATACTCTACCCACCCTAGCCACAAACCCACCTTGTTACCCGTTTCTTCCCTACGACCTCGGAACCGTGACATATTCGAAGTTGCCCACGACTTCCTTTCTGCGGCCTTACACCATGGATTCAGCCTGCTCCGGATTGTCTAGGCTGCTGCATGGCGAATTGGACAAGTCCTTGTATGAGCCAACGACCGAGGAATATGACATTGATACTCTGGGGGCATATTTCGCGTTCAACCGCAAAAGGAGGACCGTCCAGAACATTCTCCCTGTTGACAAGATGGATGAGCGTTGGGAAATAGCCCCCAACACTTTGCGGATGTGTTTGATGTTTGTCCGAGGGCCGAGAATATGAACCTCACAGCAATACAGGCAGCGGTTCTTCTGCTTATGACGCTCGATGAACTTCGCTTGATGAGGAATATCCGAGGGGTCTGTGAACTGGAATTGGAGCCGAATGTTGTACCAGACCTTTTGCGTTATTGATGCAGGTAATGGTGTTACAATCGACATGTTACAATCGACGACAATGTACACCAGACATTACCACAACCAGCAGGGAAGGGAAAGGCATCGAGGTAGTGGAAATGGCTTTAACTAAGCGCAAGAAGAGTGATACCGTCGATGATACGATCCCTCCTCGGAACCGGTCAGTTCGTATGAGGAAACACACCGAAAAGGCGAGGAGGCATCCATGGTATAAGAAGCACAGGAGCACCTATCACCTAATATCCTACTACGGGTCTAGACCTGGCGCCGCTAGGGACCTGATGGACCTACAGATAGCGTAATATAAAAGCATGCACACACTATGGCGCGCATACACCCCCAAGTACACATGTATCAATTCCATCATATGCTATCCTGTCCTTGAGTCATGGTGCCCAATACGTGGCTTTAGAAAGCCGTCGTCTATACTACTGAAACTCTATTCCGTGCCAGGGGTATCTTGAAAACTCCCATTTTGATCCATCCCAAACGCCAAACCATCTATGCGTAATTGTTGTACATGTATGCCAAAATTTCTCATAACAGCATAACGGCCCATCCCATCATTCAGAATCGTAACTCACCAATCCTGGTATAGCGGCAGTGCCGGCAGAGGCTGGGACGGAGCTAGAAGAAGTGATAGATTGCTTCTGCGACGGCTGCGGCGGCTGGCAGTCCTCCAAGGGACTTTTCTTCCGTTTCACGCCAGCAAATTTCGTAACAGATAAGGCGTCGAGCGCCTTTCTTCCATCTAGGAAGGGATCCCTAGCCATCCTCGTGTTCCCGATGATCTCGGATACAAGACTCTCTTTTCGCTTAGAAGCGAGGATCTCGGATTTGAGTTTCTTGCCCTTGTCCTTGGAATGCTGGGACTCACCGCCAACAGCCTTTTGCTTTTTGCTCGGTTTGGGCAGGAAGAGAGGTTTCGCCAGAGCTCTGTTCGGCGGCTCGGAGTCCTCTGAAGCACCAAAGTCTACGAGGGACGCCCGCATGGCGTCCATTTCCGTCGACGGGAGCAGGTCTATAGACAGACTCATCTTGTCTTTAAGATCCTGGGTGGCGGCGGATTCCTTCTCCAGCTTCTTCCTCTCTTCGCGGAAGGTCTTGCGTAATATTTGGTTCTTCGTATAAGGATCATCCCAAAACTTGGAACTCGCCCCTTCTAGCTCGTCAAGCCTCCCCGCAGCGGCGCGCAACTGCTCCCTATCTTCGATGGTCTTCTCCAGCCCCGCAAAAGCATTCTGCCGCAACTTCTCACGCTCCTCGGCGCTCATGACGACCACATCCCCATCCTTCGCCTGATCCTCGCCGGTATCCCTCTTCCTAGCGCCCCGCTCGACAACATACGCCGTGTTCTTCGGATCCGTCCGTATTTCAATCTCGCCGCCGCACTCGGCGTGCCGGAAGGTGAAGCTCCATATCGGCGTGGAGTAGTAGTTGCCGACGCGGCGCTTCTCGGCGTTGAAGCGCACGCCCTGGCCGATGATGGTGGGGCGGGGGCACGTGGCGCACCAGATGGCGAAGGGCATCTCGAAACGGACGGTTTGGCCGCCGCCGGGTTTCCGGTGGGATTTGTTGTGTAGCCGATTTCCGGTTGTGAGACCTTCGAGGTCTGGGGGCACGTAGCGCCCCATGTTGAAGCCCTGCATTTTGGGCGTGTGGTGTGCCTAGTAGGCGGGTTGGATGGAGGCTTGGGGGGGTTGGGTTTGGGCAGTGAGGGCCGCTTTGGGTTCTGTTGGTTATGCGGAGGGGCGTTCGGGCACAAGATGTGGGGAGATGGGGATGTGTTGGCGCATTCGAGGGATTCGAGGCTTTGCTGGCTTTACGTGAAAGTGGCTGTGATGGTCGAAGTGTTGGACATCATGGTCGTAGATTTTCATGTGATTCTGGATAAAAAATACGTCGTCGATCGAAGATAGCATCTTCGCTTCATACTTCGTACTTCGTACTTGCCTCTTTTAGTGACGGGAAGATGACAAAGGCAAAGGTACGTACTTTTCTTCTCAAGCTTAGGAACTTTGGGCGAGGGAGGTACCTAGGTACAAGTATGAAGTGGAAAATCAACAGAGCCAACATCAACATCAATCGATGCCTACTTACACCCACCCCTCAAAATGGATCATCAATTGATGAAGATGACATGTTTTTATTTCCTTCCCCTCCCAACTTTACGAGAGCGGCGCGGCGCAGCCCTCCTTCAGTGGTCACCAAGAAAGCTCGAGTTTCCTTCCCGTCTCGATGCATCGAGGAGGACGCAGAAATAGCACAGACATTGGTCCAGCAGGGGTTGCACAGGGCGCCTCTCTGAGACTCGATACAATTGTACATGCAGGGTACTCCACGATTACGCGCCCGGGAACGACCCAGGGTGGTTCTTGTCGGGTACTTGCATCATTGTGAGCCCCACGATCACCCAACCGGAAGAGCCCGGAAGAGGAACAATACCATCGATGGCTAGCCTTGCAGACGCTGATCTGCTGTTACTGAGCAGGATACGGGGGTAGAGGTGCGGCGCGTTGCTTTTAGCAGCGAGCAAGCGCCGTCTATCCTATCGTTCTGACGCGATTGGCAATTCCTACACATAACCCCTCCTGATCTTTAAGCGACTTTCTCAGAGGTTTCACTAGCTATGGGCTCGAAATAGCAGCTGTGTTCCGAGGCGTGTTGTTGTTGGTTGCGACCAGGCCAGGCCAGGCAGGCCCTTTGAGAATCAGCTGCAGATGTTGGTTGGGGGCCAGCCAAATAGTCCACCCTCCCCTCCTTCTTCCCAAGGCGGAAGAGTATATATCTTCATCTCCCGTCCGCATTTGATTGATTTACTCTTGTCAAAAGTGTATTATTGTTTTTTTGCACAATTTGTTTTTCCAATTAATGCGGAGGTCGACGGCTTGTTGGCCCTCATATATCTACTTTCCTTGATATCACCAGTTAATCCCTTATTTTTCGCTTATTTCCGACACACTTTGCCTACACCACCATTTTGGACGTTCGCACCATCTTCACACACATCGCCTCTGGTCGCCTGACCCATTTCCTAGCCCACCTGGGCGAGAAAGATGGCAGCCACCGCAATAGATGGGCTTCGTGAGCTCTCTCGTCATCTGTCCCAGCACTGGGCCGACCCGATCGATGCCAAAAGTCATTGGTCTTCGAGTCAAGCCAAGGCCAAAACGCTCGGTAGTCTCCCCAAAGTAATTACCATTCGCGACGGAAAATATTCTTGCCCCCGCCTCGACGAGGCCGGGTCACCATGGTCGGGGCCCGGAGAGGAGGGCGAGTTGCAGAACGGAGATCTACCGGTGAATAGGCCGAGTTTGGAATTAGTGGTCGTGCCGAGAGACGAGAACGACCGCGTCGATCTTTCTTCAAAGGGCCATCATTTCGCCAAGATTATCGAAGCGTCAAACATTGACCCCGTCATCCATCAACATATCTACCTTTGCAGCTATGGCTTCTACCACTACGACAGCGACGGCCTAGTCCAAGCGGCTGGTCAGGCACGGAGTTTCTATTTCGGATGCTTTCTCTATTCTATCGCTTGGTCTTTTAACCCAGCGACTATGAAGACCACTGGAATTATCATCCTCCGCACCGTCAAGAGGCACAACTATGGTGCACTCCCCTTGGAGATGTTAGAGGGGGTTCTAAAAATTTACTCCAGATTCCTCACCTCTCCCCTCTTCTTAGCATTCGCTTCTTTCATAATGCTCGCCCACGTTCTCGACGATAATGTCTATCGAAACGTGGACCTTCTCAGACATGTTGAAAGAGCTACCGAGCATGGGCCTGGCCGTGAAGGGCCACGCATGTTCTACAAGCAGCCCGACAATTTGAGCGACGTTTCGATCGGCGACGGCGATGAGATGCCCGGCATGGAGAGGCAGGATACTGTGATTCTGGAGGAAAAAACCGACAACATTAACAAGTTGACCAAGGTCTCGCAGCAGCTTGCCGATATCAATGTCCACTTGGCAAATCTGCAACGACATGTGAAGTTTCTCATGGCCATGGCGGAAACTCTTGAAGACGTGTCATTCAGAGAATACCAGTTCGATGGTATCCCGAGCGGCCTGCTTGATACTGCCGGTGCGTCGACCGAAGTGCTTCTCCAGGCCATCCCATCCCTCAAGAGACGCATTTTGGCTGTCGAGCCCTCGATTGAATATCTTCAAGACAGAGCAAAGAGTTTGTCACAAGTGGTAAGTTTTTCTCTCGGTTTTTAATCTAACTTATCACTTAAACTACGAAGGCGATTAATAAAAATGCGGTGTTGCGCTCGCTAACTGCGTCTAAAACCTAGGTTTCCGGCCTCTTGACGCACGAAGATGCAGAAGTCAACATCAACGTCGCCGAGCGCGCGAGGAAAGATAGTTCGGCGATGAAGACGATTGCGCTCATGACTATGCTCTTCCTCCCCGGCACCTTTTACGCAGCGGTCTTCGCCATTCCAACTTTGAAGTGGAGCGACGACGCGCCTGGCGTCATACAGAAGGAGTTCTGGGTGTTTTGGGCATTTACGATCCCATCAACGGTTTTGGTGATGATCGCGTCGGTGATGCTACATAAGCGGAAGAAGCTTGTCGCGAAAGGGAAACACTTGGCGAAAGAGTGGAAGTTGCGACGTGCGCAACCGAGGGGCCGTCAGAGGAAGAGAGATATGCCACAGCGTTCGGCACACGACCTGGAGAAGGCTTATACATTGACCGCCAAAGCCAATAAATGAAAATCGTACTGAGAGCCTTTTAGGGCCTCGCATTTCCTCACATTGATGACGGCCCATGTCATTGCGGAGAAGCCCTCCTTCCTTCTAGGATATTTGACGCAGGACATTCCGACTGGAGGAGCCCAATATCTGCTTCGTTATTCCCTCGGCGGAGAAACTGGTCAATATCCCTCCTTAGCCCAGACTCTTGTGCAGTCAAGATTCGTCGATAATACCCTTCATAATTAGATCCTGGGATGCTACAAAAACCTAGAAGAACGGATCTGGCGACTTTCTAAAGTATTCGTCGAGAGGAATATAAGGCGTGGTCGGCATGTCTGGAGCTTGATTGTTTATTTGTATGATGCTGTTTTGGGCGAGGCTAGAGGAGCTGAATAGTTACTGCCTGCTTGAGCACTGGGCCAAACACAGGGCCAAACTCTGGGCGTGCAATAGGAATGGTAGGGGCTGATGTCCCTCGAAAAGGCAGCTTCAAGTTGAGATGGCGACGGGTCTGTGTCGATAGTTGAGTGTTGGTTGGGAGATCTCGTTCAGAAACAATGATTAAAAGTAGTAGACGAAGTTGGGGAGAATAGCTGAAGCTCTACTACCACTGGGCTTGAAGGCTTCACCTTCCTCGAGGAATAGTAATTACAATTGTACTTCGTATGCATCAATGTGAAAGCGTCAAATTGATTAATGGAAACAACTTCTTCCATCATTTATGTCTTCAATCTCAAACGACGATAAAAGACAGATTTCATCCTCATGCCGGGCTTATATAATCATATAATCGACGACCTTGACGGTCTCTGTTATTGTTTTGTGTTTAGCCGACGACTTTTTTGCTTTCGAAAGATGAGAAAAACAAATCGAGGAAAAAGGAAAGGATGAAGATGTTGGATTTGGATCTATATCAGAAGAATCTCGCGGGCCTCCTGCTAGTCTGCGGGACTCTGTTAGCCACAAGGAGCCCCGGCCAAACCCGAAAACAAGACAAGCAGAAAGCCGGCGATGAAAGCGCCGAGCAGGGATCGCAACGAGCGTTTTACATCGTCTATGCCCTCGTTATGGCTTCAGACTGGCTTCAAGGGCCTTATCTCTACTCTCTCTACCGCGACGAACACAAAGTCTCTCCCGGGTTGATCCCCACGCTCTTCACCACCGGATTTCTCTCTGGGGCCGTGAGTGCCTACTTTATCGGCTCCGTCGCTGACCGGTCGGGCCGACGCCTAGCTTGCCTTGCCTTCTGTCTCATCTACTCCCTCTCCTGCCTCCTCACCGTGGCACCTAGTGTACCTCTGCTCTTCGCCGGTCGTGTTCTTGGTGGGATTGGAACGAGCCTGCTTTTCAGTGTTTTTGATACATGGATGGTGACGGACTTTCACCAGCGAAAGCTGGCCAGCAAGGGACTTGACCTGTCGAAGACCTTCGGTACAATGAGTACTGTGAACAGCGTCGTTGCTATTGCTAGTGGTGTCTCTAGTGAGTGGTTAGTCGAGTGGGCTGGAACGAGGAAGGCACCCTTTGGACTAAGTGCTGGGTTGCTTGGATTGGCTGCGGTCTTTATTTACTCCCAATGGGTGAGTCATTGACATCCCCTCAAGCCAGCAGAGCAGATTCTCCCCCTCAAGAATATCGAGGGAACTTGGCTCACATGGCTCTGTTCTCAGGATGAAAACTACGGCGAAGCCACAACTCCCGACCGTGGGTCCAAACCAGCAGAAAACAGACTCCTCAAAGCCCTCACCAACAAACGCGTCCTCTCCCTCGGCCTCGCCTCCACCATGTTCGAAGGCTCAATGTACCTCTTCGTCTTCTTCTGGGCACCCGCTCTAGAAGCCGCCCACGCTAACTCACCCACTCCGCTCCCCTACGGCACCATCTTCGCAAGTTTCATGGCCTCCATGATGGCCGCGTCCCTCCTCTTCACCAAACTCTCATCATCCATGACCCTCAGCCACGGCACCCTCCTCTCCGCCCTCCTCGCCGTCTCAACGGTGATCTTTTACACTCTCTCCTCGGCGCCTCGAACCGAGCAGACGGCGTTCTGGCTCTTCTGTGCCTTCGAGGCTTGCGTGGGCGTCTATTGGCCCTGCGTCGGGCTGTTGAAGGGCCGCGTGGTTGACGATGCTGTGCGCGCGCAGGTGTATGGTGTGTTGAGAGTGCCGCTGAATGTGTTTGTTGTTGCGTCTTTGGCGCTGACTCGGGGAGGAGGAGATTACGCCAAAGTGTTTGGGGCGTGTGCGGCGTTTCTCCTGGCTGGCGCCGGGGCGGTAGCCCTGACTATTGCTGGCTCTTAAGGACGATGCCTCACGTGGTTTGATATTTTCAATCGGGGGTGTGGAAGTTGAGGGATCCTAGTGGACTGAAGTGCTGTAGAGAACTTTCTTTGTTCATAGTTATGACTGCGAGATGAATGAACGGATACGCTTTTTCGATTACGGATAACTGGATTACAGTTATCATTTAGTGAACGCTCACTTCCCGGAGTATAAATCGAACCCAACCTACTACCGGCCTCAAATTTCCCCAATGATGGGACTGAAAAGCCTCGGAAGCAGCTCCGCCGCATCGCCACCGAATGCAAAGTCATCCTCGTCGAGATAGTCCAATCTCGAATCCTCCTCGGCATCAAGATTCACATTAACATACACGGCGCCCTGCGCCCTCGCATCACCCAGAAACCCGGCCGCCGTGCTCACCGTCTCCGAAGTCCCGATCGACAAGACAACGTCCACACCCTCCTCAATCCAGTCCTCGATATCCTCCACGTTCCGGTCATCCATGCGCTCGCCGAACCACACGATGTCTGGGCGCTGCAGGGCCATTTCGTTCCGGCACTGCGGACATTTGGGGATATCCCTGGTGGGGATGTGTGGTGCGGGGTGGTTCGGGTCCAGGAGTGGTAGGGTCTTGGTTGGGTCGACGTCCTCGGAGGCGGGGGCGAGGATGGGCCAGAGGGGATCGTCGGTGTAGTTGGAGGACCGCCATGTGCACCTGTCGTCGGAGCATTTGAGGCCGAAGAGACAACCGTGGATCTTTCTTAGTTTTTCTCGGGGGTAGTTGGCTTTCTCGAGAAGATCTAGTATAGCAGGATGTGTAAGAAAGAAATGGCGAACAAAGATGTGTTCTTCGGAACATGTCTACAGATAATGACGAAGTCACAATTGATTGAGAACGTAGAGAGAAGAAGAAAAAGAACAGAAAAGATGAGTTTACAGTAAGAAGGAGAGAAATAAGAAAAACTTACTGTCCACATTCTGAGAAACACAAAACACATTCGAATACCTCTCCGCCAACGCCGCCAAAGCCAAATGTCCCCGGTTCGGAACGGCCTTCATACACATGTGCCTCCGGTAGGCGTAGAACAACCACACGAGGCCCGGGTCCCGCTGGAAGGCCATCGGCGTGGCTAGCGCCGTTGAGGAGTGGTTCCGCCAGAGACCGCCGGCGCCGCGGAAGGTGGGGAGGCCCGAGGACGCGGATAATCCGGCCCCGCATATGAGGAGGATGCGGGGGTTTTCGGCTAGGAGTCTGTGGAAGCGGGAGAGGTCGTTGTAGGGAGGCATGGTTGAGTTTGATGATGATGATAGTGAGTGGTGATAATATGATGGGGGTGATGCTGAGGATGATGATGAGAAGAGAGTGTATGAGAGCTCAAAGGTGAGGTGTGAGAAGTGAGGTCTAAAGTGGGGTAGAGTTAGGGAGCAACAATTGAATAAGTAGAGGAGAGTTGGGGCAGCTTCAATCAGCCATTTAGATACAAGGAGTGCTCTTCTCTTCTCCCCCCTTTTCTTTTTCGTCTAAACATTGATGAGATCGATAAATCTTTGGACAGTCATTCTTCGGGGGGAATTTGTTACATCACGGCCCACATTTTGGTCGCCGTCCACGAACTAGATCCTCGATTTATTCCCCCTTCTCCATCATTCATGGATAACGGCGCCTGCGATTCAATAATCTCTAAGATGACTGGATGACCAGCCAGCGGCGAAGTCATTGGGCGGAGCCTAATTCGGTGTTCCACGACGTCCGTACACAAGAGGAATCGATACGCAGCTAGCCGACGCCACAGACCTGGAGGCGGGAACTCGTCTGCTTCGACAGATGAATACCCCGTGGTGATTGACGAGGAGTTGAGTTGCGAGTCGTCCAGTGACTCCTAGGATTGTGCGGTGAATCGGGGACTCATGTGGAATAAGAATTATAATAGCAGAGGCAGGTGGGTCTTCAAAACACCCAGGCACGTTGAATCCTAACCGAGACAGACACAGACACAGACACACACACACACACACGTCTCTCACATTTGGCAAGGTTTTAGGGTGATGCCATTTTTGCCCCAGCAAATGTACATTGAAATACAACTGGGGACATCTTATATCGCTCTCTAAAGGGGGAATAAAAAACAAAGAAACCGCTCAATCATCAAAAATATCCCGTGATGGCCCCAATGCTACTTCATTTCAGAAAACTATGAAAACAACATGGTATGCGTCGGAGGGGCCGTATCCATATATATGACTGATCAGAGATTCAGATACTCTCTGTCGCAATTTCAATATTTAAACCGTTTAGAAGAGGTTGGCAAAGATGGCAAGACCGGAGAGGACGGCACCGGCAAGGGTGACGGTCTGGACGAGGGAAGCACCGGAGTCCTTAGAATCAGTCTCCTGAGCACCCTCGGAGCTGTCGGTTGAGGAAGGCGAGGAAGAGCCGGTGGAGGAAGCGGTGGGCTTGACGGAAGCGGTGCTGTTGTCCGAGGCGGAGGCGGAGGCGGAGGCAGAGGCAGAGGCAGAAGCGGTGGCGGAGGTAGACTTGGACTTGTTGTCATCACCACCATCAACCTGCTTGTCCTGGAGACCCTCACCGTCGGTGTCGACGACGATGCTCTCCCAAGTGCCGGAGCGGTCGCTGTAGATGTAGGACTTGGCAGCCTTGTTACCACCCATGTAGTCGGCGACTTCAATACGCTTGTAGTAGGCGTGCGAGGGGCCGTTCTTGAAGTTGGCGAGACCACCAGCCCACTGGACGGTGCCCTCAGGGGCATCAGACCTTCCGGCGACCCAGGAGCCGAGCTTGACCTGCATGGGGGTCTGGGGATAGGTCTTGCCACCCTTGGCATCGGCGTAGGTGAGGACACGAATGGGGCTGCCGTCGATGGACCAGGTCAGGGACTCGCTAGTCCACTCGATCGTGTAGGTGTGGAAGGTCGAGGTCGAGGCGGAAACGGGGTGGAGGCCACCACGATCATAGGTGGAGGTATCACCCTTGGAGAAGTAGTTGGTTTGGACCTCATCGGGGGAACCACCAAGCCATTCCTACAAAAATTTCAGGTTAGATCATAGCCCAGCGAACAGGCTTGGGGGGAATTGCTCAATGAGCGGCCAGTTTCTTCTTACCCAGTCGATCTCATCAAGGGTGTCGGATTGGAGGACAATGCTGGTAACAATACCGGCACCGGGGGCGGCAATCAGATCGACCTCGAGCTTGCCGAAGAAGATGTAGCCGGGGCTGGAGATGGTGGGGGCCTGCTTCTCGTTGGCGATGCTGAAGACGGCACCCTTTTCCTTGTCGTAGGTGAGCGTGGTACCGTCGGCAAGGTGGAAGAAGCTGCTCTTGCCCTTGGTGAAGTCAACGGTGAAGTCTCCACCGATGGCAGGGTCGGCAGGGCAGTCTGTTGACGCGCAGCATTATGTTAGTTCATTACCATCCATGCCTTGCTTAAATCCACGGATCAACAGAGATACCTACCCTTCTTGGTCGGGTCGCACAGGGTGAAGGTTTGGGCGGAGACCAGAGATGCGCCGAGGAGGGCGAGGAGAGCGCCGGAGATAGCAGAGGATCGCATTTTCGTGATTATGCAAGAAGCGTTCTTTTGGAGTTTCGGTTGAAGGTTCTAAAAGACTCTATGGTCTTTTTTCTTTTTTCCCGGCTTTATTAGGATCTTGTTTAAAAAAGGATTGTGGTCGTCACGGAATAATATCCAAGACAGCTGGTGGCGAGGCAAGACAGCCGAAGCTAGCAAATATCAAAACAAAAAGGTGGGATATTAACGAGAGACTGAAAAATAATGCTGGAATAAGCAAAACAAGCTGGGGACTGATCGAATCCACAGAGGACTTGAGTGTCTCCTTGATGTATTAAAACGAATGTCTGGAGGTGGGATAAGAGAGAAGGAGAAGGGGGAGGAAGCAAGGGCTCGAAGGGCTCCATCAAGGGGGTGAAGGGCTCCATTATGAGGCGAGGGTTCCCCGTCTTCTCTCTTGGCGTCGAACGGACGCATTGCTTGTTCGGAAACACTCATACGCCGCCTCCCACGAGAGTGGATATTCCCGGGTCTTGGAGAGCAAGGGGGGTTGGCGCGTAACGGCTCGAAGGAAGAAGTATCTCTTCCAACCTGGGTGGTATTTCTCATCCCCAGATCGCACGAAGCCGCTTGCAATTTACCACTTCGTATGGTGCTCACAGCGAGATGAAGGATCCGAAAAAAAAGAACAAAGGAACGGCGCCAAGTCGAACATGCTTCCAGCCTGGCCAATGGGCTCCTCCGCCAGGGCCCGGTCCCTGGCATTGCCTCCAGAGTCATCTCGCATGGTTGGTCACATAGGGTTGGACCAGAGACCGTTGGTCGGTATCAGAAGTGCTATTGGCCCCAAGCCCAGGCACATGCCAGGGGTACAGGTGAGCGTGCTAACCCGAGTTGGATATGGGTGGAGACTGGGAGATGGGAGAAACGGGTTAGACTAGGGGGTTATGGTCAGTCGCTTCGAACACTCGCCCTTTGGACGAAGCACGAAGCACGAAGTAAACTCCGCGCTCTGCTGATGCAGCATTATTAGTATTAGCATAAAGGAGACAATGAAATGACACTTCCATGCAGGAAGCAGGCGCAGCATAACTCCGTTTGCTTGGCGAGGCGTTCGAGCCCTGAGTTGTACGAAGTAATAATATTTCTCCAATTGGAGCATCCTTGCGTACGAAGTAATAATAGACCGGGACGGGGTACCGAAGTGTTATGATTTGCCTCTTATTTTGTCCCTGGGCAGTGAAATCAATCGATGCCAGCACCGGGCCGGGTCGGACTAAAAACCAGGAAATGGGGGAAGGTCTTGGGACGGATTGGAAATGAGGCAATCGTCTGACAATACTGCGAAGTAAGGTACTCATCTTACTTCGTACTTCGTACTTATGGTACATACAAAGTAGCCACAAGCCCCAGAAATTTATTACGCAAAGGCTCACCGGCTGGAATCGAAACATTGAACTATTGATGGGCCCCATAAAAAAATACGAAACATCAATACAAGCACAACACTGCATTGTATGTGCAAAATCGAAGCAAGCCCAGACAAAAGAAGGAAAAATAAGAAGAAAAAAGAAGAAAAAATTTTCAATCTTCTGAAGAACCAGGTCCTTGCCCTGCCTTCCAAATACTTCCTAGGGTCTCTGATCTCATCCTTCGTGCTTCGTATTGATTCTGGCAGGGCTGGGTTCCCAGGTTCCGCGGAACGAAATATTGGATTATCCGGCAAGGTTCAACGATGCGGCCATGCAATTTCAGCGCAAAGTCCGAAGCAATTACGAAATACTAGCACAGGGCTCCAGAGGAACCTGCCGCTTTGGGACAGTCTCCCCGTCTCCCCAGACACGCCATCGCGACCCTTTTCCAGTTAGAGCGAATCTGCCCACGAACTGAGGCAGGTGCCGTGTTTCCCGCCTGTGCCTGTATTCCGAAAATCCTGCCCTGCGGAAGCTTGGTAGGGTAGTTTACGAAGTAAACTACTTCGTAAAACGAGCGGCTAAGGAGCACGGGGTGCACTTTAGTGTGGAAGACGATAAACTATGAAGTAGTTGGCTCCATCCGTTGAAGTGGACAAGTCCGAGCGATTCAACGGGATTTTTCTCTCCAATGTTTGGCGGACCAAGCTTCAAATGTTCCTCCCTCCTTTTTCAGTCTCAAGATGACCCCTGCTTTCGATGGCAAAGAAACAATGAGCGGGATCCGAAAAGAACGTGGGAAGATTGGTTTGACTAATATAACAGGTTGTCTGACCGTGCCATTGTTGGGCATGTACAAAGTGGTTGTAGTACAGACCACGAGGTACGAAGTACGAAGTACAGAGCGCTGGAGATGTCTTTGTCCAACCCAATCTCAGTCCGAATTTGGCAATTTTGACAGGCAGCCAGATTGATTGATCCGTCGTCCCTTGCCGCCCCTCCTCATCGATATACACTACTTACAAGTAATCTTAATCTTGACTGACTGCATGACCGTGGGGCTGCAAAGCACAAAATAAGTAATTACTTCGTAGGGAGGACAGGCCATTTTGCCATTTTGTTCAACGACACTTGAAGTGTAGAAATCTACTTCGTAGTTTACTACTTCGTACGAAGTAAGGGTGAGCAGTGAAGTACTGAAGGAGTGTATTTGATGTGTCATGTGCATGGGAAGGTACTTTCGGTAGCACCGCCGTGATATCACAACCCCTCGGCTCGACCAGTTGAGGTCAGTTGTCAACTTGTCATTCCGCATCGCTTCGGTCACTGTTCCTACTTTTCTTCCTCAAGCAATCTCCGGTGCAGCATTGGGATCCAGAAGTGAGCACAAACTTCATTGTTCTCAGACATGCATCAGTAGTCACTTCGACTACTGTTAAAATGATAGCCTACTACCTCGGTAGAGCAGTCAGAGAAGCGGCGTCTTCTTCTCTACACTACGTCGTATGTACACTACTATACACTACGCTGCTCTCTGCCATTCTCGGCTTTGCAACCCATGTCTCTCATGAAGGGTCCTGACTTCTAAGTGGAGAAGCCAGATGCGAGAGTGGATATTCGAGGACCTGACAGCCTGGTGCTATTATTACAAAGTACGCTCCACTGGTCTACTACCTCGAGGTTCGCACTGACGTGCTTGGAACTTGGAAGGCACCGAGGCCTGTGTTACCATTGCACAAACGAATCTACGGAGTCCAGGCTCGCCAACGCACTTTGATATTGGCAGGTACCACAACCCTTGCGATGTGAGCAATACAGTTAAATCCACCTCATGAACTTCACACAATGCCATTCAAGGGACCTTCGAGGCCTGGACCTTTTCAACTTGATGGCTCCACCTCACCTGAGAGGTTCCCTTCCTCGCCAAGGAGCCATCTCGTAACCAGCCCAGAATACCAAGACAGACTACTCCTTCGTGAAAGACCTATTACGAAGTACATACTTCGTACATGCCAAGTAGAAGAGTAGAAATGATCTTGCACTTGTCCCATCTCCAGGCCCCAGTCTGGGCTAAACCCAAGATTTTCATCAAGATTGCGAGTCTCGCGATGTAACTCTTGTTTGGTCACCCGCGATTCCGCGAAGATCTCACGAGTCACCCCTCGCTTACTTCGTACATTTTCCTTCCTGGTTGACTCTTGGCATCTTGGCAAATGCATTTTTCAGGTCTTTTCATCCACTCACAATCTTACCTCACAGCATTACACTTCATTCGAGCTGTTGGAGGGTACAGTGGTGTACTAGTATTAGGTCCTCGACTGAACAATATTGAGTCTTCAAACACAGTCAGTCACTGTTTTAGATCCATCACTACGGTGGTAATGGTCCTACCAATGATCCAGCCTAAATCTTCTCGCCTTCGAGAATGATCTTCGCTTCCTCTGTCTTCCACCAGCTCACTCCATCAGTACCAGGGTACTCGTAACGGCTCATGCTATCTGCCTTCATCTCCACGCTGTATCCGGGCTCCGTTGGAGTCTGATAATAGCCATCTTTGATGACGGCCGGATGCAAGAAATGTTCGTGCAAGTGGTCGACGAATTCGAGAACCGAGAGCTTGCCGCTGACCACGACGTAATCGATGGTGCTCAGGTGCTGCGTGTATTCTGGGAGCCCAACACCCCCCGAGTGAGGCACCACAGGTACACCATATTTTTTGGCCATCAGTAGGACAGCAAGAACCTCGTTGACGCCTCCGAGCCGGCAGGCGTCGATTTGGCAAACGTCAATGGCGCCTGTCATTATGAGCTGCTTGAAGATGACCCTGTTCTGGCACATCTCGCCTGTGGCGACTCCGATGCCGTAGGGACGGAGCGCATCTCTCACGGCTTTATGACCAGCAATGTCATCCGGCGAGGTCGGTTCCTCGATAAACCAAGGCTTGAAGTCGGCCAACTGCTTCATGTACTCGATGGCCTCTGGCACGGACCAGACCTGGTTGGCGTCGACCATCAACACATTTCCCTTGTCAAAGCCCAGTATCTCTCGCGTAATGCCCAGTCGCCTTCGATCCTCCTCCACGCTGCCACCAACCTTCACTTTGAAGTACTTGTAGCCGTTGTCTAACGTCTCACGGAGCAAGGCCTTCATCTTCTCCTCGCCATAGCCAAGCCAGCCAGCACTGGTGGTGTAGGCCGGCACGGCCCGGCTATTCAGAGCATCTTCCAACCTCTGCGCCTTGCCCGCCTCGGATTCTCGTAAAAGGTCGATTGCCTCTTCGGGAGTGATTGCATCGGTAATGTACCGAAAATCGATGCAGCGCACGAATTCCTCGGGGGTCATGTCCGCCACGATGCGCCATACAGGCTTCCTCAACACCCTGGCCCAGAGGTCCCAGACGGCATTGACGACGGCACCAAGGGCGAGATGGATCACGCCCTTTTCCGGCCCAATCCATCGAAGCTGGCTATCGTTGACAAGATGACGCCAAGTCTTGCCCCAGTCCGCAACTAGTGAGGACAGTGTTCTCCCCTTGATCCTGTCTGCAACATGGTCGATGGCGCGGCAAACAATATCATTGCCGCGACCAATGGTGAAAGTCTACAACATGAGAAAAAAGAAAGGATTAGAGTCATATACTTGGATGTTTTCTTCTCTTATGATAACATTTATGGACTGCCCAGGAAAGACTCGTGTCGTCTGAAGGAGAGACGTCAGGGATTGTGACAAACGCACCATTCCATGACCGCGATATTCGGAATCCGTTTCCAGAATGCAGTATGCAGCTGAATAATCTCCAGCTGCGTTCATGGCATCCGATCCGGTCCTGTCCAGCGAGGTCGGGAATCGAACATCACGAGTTGTCCATCCCGTCAGGGTAATCTCGCTCGCCGGGGCTGCCATTGTGTGCTGTACAGATTGATGTTTCGTCGGGTGAATCGATACGAAGGATGGGAGTAGGTGGTTGTGCACTGCAGATCTCCGGGACCCAGGAAAAATCAAATCCTTATTCGGTCAGAGGTCGCAAGAGCCCTTGGTGCTTCTTTGGCTTCGTCGCAGGTTGGCCATTTGCGCGGAAGGCGGAACCGGGAGGATCGCTTGATGGCGGGGAGCGGCTCTTGGAACCAGGCACAGTGGCATGCAACTACCCCTCTCCCCTCTCCCCTCTGCCCTTTACCCTCCGCTTCTCCCCTCTCCTGCCTCCGAGCCGTCTTGATGTCAATGGATCCATGATTCATCAAAGTGAGAGCATTGTGTTTTCGATGCCCATTGGATCAGTCCCGCTAATGCCCTTAGCTGATGCAGGAGACTTTGAGCATTCGCTGCCGGGAGACAGAGGAGGGGGTGGACCCTTTGTCTGAGCAAGGAACGAATAATAAACGAAGTAATTCGAAGCCAATTAGTATCTTGCCAACTCGCCAGGATATTCTCTTTCCCCTTTGACGGATGTAGGTATGGCGTACAACATTTGAAGGAGTTTGGTTCAGGTTGTTTTTGCAAGGCTCACTTCATCTACAAACATCAACGATCAATTATAAACACACTGATTGATCATCGAGCCTGTCCCAATTCCTCTCATGCCGTTGATGAATTTACAACATTATATCCATCAATGTGTCGTTCTTTTCGACGCACCTAGAGTCCTCCACTGCTTCATGAAGGTTCATCAAGCGCTTCCGAATCCGGTGAACCACACCCCGCAAACCCCGGAATTCTATCCAAACTGCAATGGGCAATGGGCAAATTTGGCCAAGCCGACGACGATCCTCACCTCAGCTACGCTGCGGACAGGCGGGTGCGCACCAACATCAAGGTCTCAAAAGGAGGACTTGCGGCGCTCCAAAGTGTCTTGTGGCTACTTCGTAGACGAACCCATCAGAGCAGGAGATAAATTAGTATTTCATTCTTATTCAGCCTCTCAAGTCCTGTGCGTTTGTGTGCCAGTCTTCTTTTGTCTGCTTGGTCGCATGGCATCAACCAACGCATCAACCAACCCCTCGCGAGTCTTGACCTCAACCACAGCGCAAGATATTCTTCCCCGCACCCAAACATCACCAACGTATGGATGCCCACGCACACCCACACATGCCCTCCCTCCTTCCTCTGGACCTTCTTAATGCCAAGACCCATTCCTTAACAGCGCTCGGACACTGGGGATGTTTTCCTGGCAATTGAGCCAGCTCCAGCTCTTCAGGTTACTCGTTGACCTGAGACTCGACCCCGAGCTTTGCTGTGCCCTCTCCCGCTCCCGCTCCCGCTTCATCGTGCGCGGCGAGAGTTGAGAGCACCTCTCAGTGCCTCGTCAAGGATCGCTGTCTACCTACCAAGAGATGCAGCTCTAAGCGTGAGTCAATCAATATAATGTATACTTAGCTACAACCCTGAAGCATAACCTCCGAAAACTGAAAATGATCCTCCTACTTCGTGCACCACATGTCGATTTTGGAGGAAATGGTGGATGGTAGATCCTGGATCATATAATCTATGCCTAACTCAAGGCTGCAATGTTGTCTCTATGCCGACAAGCGTCCACTGTCTGCCGATGCATTCACCCACCTAGCTCCGGCTCTTGTTAGTGTGTGCCACAAACCAAACTTTGGCCTCTGCATCCTAGCTCTCTACCTAAGAGTTGCTTACCTGCTACACGGCGCTCCTCGCCATTCCTGCAACACTCATTCATGTACGGGTTGTTGTGCGGGCTGCGCTGTCACTGGGCGGATCACTGGGCAAATCCTGCCACCTCCACCCACAGGAGAGTCTACAAGCAATTGATGGATGCGTCCTAAACATGGACAAGGGTCGATTAGAGCCGTGCAGCTTCTTCCCCAGATCTCCGTGATACTTGCATCGGTGTTTCCGCCCTCCTTCAGTTTTTCTTCCTTTTTTTGGTTCCTTCTTTTGTGCCGTACCTGAGTGAAGCAGTCTAGTCCTCTTTAAATCGAGCCATGCATCCCAATTCAGAAGTCTTGGGAAGTCCCCCGTTTCCACCATTTTAAGGAATCTTGTCCCCCGCCTTTGCCTCTGTCGTTCTCCTTCTCCCCGCCATCTGGGGATATTCGGATTCTTAATATTTTTCTTTTTTCCTTTTCTCATTTGCCACAACAGCCCAATAAATTCTGGAGATTGGGGCGTATATTATCGTTGGTCCTATCTGGGAACTTCACGCCATATCACCTCGCTCTAAGTGGTCACTCGTCCCTCTTAAAACAGCCAACGACACACCTTTTCCACCTCGCCTAAATATCCGCTTTACAACATAAACAATGAGCCGGTCGAGCGCATCGCCATTGGCCTTACCTCCATATAGTGCCAACAAGGCCCAGCAAGGCAGCCCTCGACCGAGAAAGAAGCTCCAGAAGACGGTTGGCCTTCCTGCCGTTTTCCCCCAGTCCCAAAGCAGACGTCCCACTTCGGTATCAGTCACGCTTGTTACAAATGGCAAGAAAGTCGCCGCCGCTGGCCCCCGGGTCAAGTCGACTTCCCGCCAGGTTCCTGGCGATAGGAAACCTGCGAAACCTGCGGCGCGAGCCCTCCCGGATTTGAGCGACGCCAAGTGGCTCGAGTACGTTCGGTCTCACCACTCCAAGGAATCCCTCAAGCTCCCTCGCTCTATGGTTAGGGACCTCTCGTATCGTGCGATCCCGAAATCTCCCCACCGTCCTGTCGTTCGTCCCAGCTCCAAGATGGCGTCAATCAGACGACGTGCAAAGACTCCCGTCTTTTCCATCGGGCAGCTGGAAGGCATGCCTTTGGGCCGATACGTGTCGCCCGTCAACGTGCCTCCCACGAGTGAACTCATCGCCCAGCAATACATGGACCTCATCGATTACGACGCGGAGTCCATCTACAGCGATTCTCACTCCGAACCTCCGCCTTCGCGACAGGGATACATCGATGAGGAGTACGAACCAAGGCGGCAACGTAGTTCGGATGAACTCTCCTCTACTAAGCTCTTCTCTCCTACCTCCCCTTCGGCAAACCACAATGCCCAACCCACAACATCGCCCACATCCGACGACGGCACCCTAGTATCCTTTGAAGAGGAAACTGTATACTTCAAACCCGTATCGTTCTCGCCGGAGCCGTCATCCCCGGCGCACATGCACAGCTCGAGTTTCAGCTCCAGCTACGGCAATCCGTTTGCGAGCCCCGACAATCTTAGCCTTCAGATATGCCTCGATCTGTTGACCCGAGAGTTGTCGTCTGCCATCTCGGAGAAGCGTCAGCGGCCGAGTAACGAGACTTCTGCTCTCCAGATATGGGTCATGATCGAGGCCTTTGAGAGGCTACGAGATCAGGTCGCCGAGATGAGGCTCGGTATAGGCCAAGTCAGCGGCGTCGAGAACATGTTTGAGACGTGGCTTAGGGCTCTCTATGCTATTCACGACTCGCTTACTGCCGAGGTTGCACGCTACGAAGTGGATGAGAATGATTACGCAGGCCTGCAGGAAGCACTGGATTAGACGCATCCCTTCGGCATGGGATAGGGATGGAAAAAGAAGTAACGAATGATTTTCCTTGCGTACGTTTGACGTTAGTGCATAATTCGGGTTTTGCATTTGGTCTTTTGAAAGGATCATGGATGGTTTATGAAAAATGTAACACTCCGGTAAAGTCAACGGGCCCTGTATGGGGGAAGGTTTTGGGTTTTGGCTGGTCACGAACGCAATGTATTTAACAGGTTTTTTTGCATGTTTTTTGGTTAGAGATCATGAATTGATACCCGCAATATCTCGATATATTTTCTATACTTCGTATACCCTCGTATGGCGCAAAAGTATTCGACTTCTTTCTCGTTTCACCCAGGTCCCAGTGAGACTTACGCCGGCCGGGACTTCGACTCCAGCGAACTTGAACCAGATGAGAGCACGGCATCAATTGATGGACGGTGAAGAATGTTCACGCGGATGACCGCTAAAAGAGTGGACAACCATTATACTTTCTCGATACGTAAAATCTTCCGTCCTAAGGGTTGTTGGCCCGGCATTGGAGGGTATCCAGACAGATGCAGGTCGCCCAAAACGCGAGGTGCGCACGGAAGAATCGAGATGGCATTGATCACATCGATTCGTGATAGAACATTGAACATCGCTGATTTCTGGGGTAACGCCAGGGTTGAGCAGGCCTGAATACAACCCCAGTGGTTGGTCAAGAACCAGTGGTGTTCCCTTATAGGCTCTGGCAGACGGCATATAGCCCCAGTAGGCCGCGTCCGAGCGTGCAGCCTGGCCACTAAAATCCGACGCTGATCCCTAAATAGCACGCGCACGTTCATCAATGTTTAGTGTGGACAACCAGCAAGTTACACTGCGGAGTAATAATACGAAGTACACTAGAAGTCCGCTTCAGACCAATTGACATTAGCAACACAAGGTTCTCGAGGTTCTGACTAAGGCATTGATCAATCCAATCAATGTCAGAGCAACCAGGAAGTAAGAGCTCGAAGGGAGCTGGAGCTCTGATTCTGCCACGAATCGCCATGTCCCGTGTCTACCGCAAGACGCTTTGAACAGTATTGGTGTCTAAGCCGAATCCCGACAATATAACCTTATAGAAACATGGATGATGATTTTGACGATGCTGAGCTGTGGGCGGCAGCTGATCGTGCTGTGTCTGCTACCCGCCCAGTAGACTCGGCGCAACCGCAACGGCGAGTGCAGCAGCCTGCACCTCAGAAGATCCAGCAGCCCAAGCCTCAGGTGCTCGACAAGCGACCACCGCTGGCTCCCCGAACCGCGCCTTCTGCAGGCCCCAAGATTGTGCAGCCTACGCCGCAGGTCCTTCCACAGAGGGGTTCGGGGTCTACCATTCTCGTTTCGCCGAGGCAGAAGGGTAATCCTGTTCTATCGTGCATCAAGTCGACAGCTTGGGAGTATTCTGATATCCCGGCCGATTACGGGCTCAGTTTGACGACGTGTGCTCTATTTCTCAGGTATACACAGATTCGTAGATACATTACAGCATGTGGATAGCAGTGAAATTAACTCATCTAAACCTAGTTTGAAATACCACCGACTCTATCCCGAGTACATCTACACACGAATCCGAAACCTCCAAGGCAAATATAACCTCCGCATTCTCCTGACTATGGTTGACATTGCAAACCACGAGGACCCCCTCCGCGAACTGGCCAAGACGTCGCTAGTTAATAACGTTACCCTCATCCTCTGCTGGTCCGCCGCCGAAGCGGCGCGCTATCTAGAACTGTACAAGTCGTACGAGCACGCAAGTTTCAAGGCGATCCAGGGTCATCAAGGGTCAAGTTATGTCGAAAGACTGGTTGATTTCGTCACGGTGCCGAGAGGCGTAAACAAAGCGGATGCCGTATCCCTCGTGAGCAACTTTGGCAGCTTGAAGAATGCCATTAACGCGGAACCCGAGCAGATTGGTATCATTGGAGGCTGGGGAGAGGTGAAAGTGAAGCGGTGGTGTGAAGCTATTGACGAGCCGTTCCGCGCGAGGAAGGCGACTAGGAGGGCGATTGATGACACCGCCTCTTCTTCGGCTTCCATCGACCCGAGGTTTGCTATGAAAGCAGGTCAGCAAGGCCCTCTGGCGGCTGCCGCTAGGTCGGCTCCGGCTGGCTCTAAGAGAAATGGACAGCACCAGCTCAGATTCGACGCCCCTGTTGATTATGTCGATGACGAGGATGCCATGCTCGCCCAGGCTATCGAGGAGTCGAAGCGGACTTCGCAGCCAACACAGTCCGGGCGCGCTCAGGACAACCGCGAGCCGGAAACTTTGAGCGAAGGCGTCGCAGCCGCCTTAGCTAGGCTCAGGGAGCAGGGATGAGATTGTCCACTCAATCGCTGTGCCGCACTGACCGAAGAGCAAACCGACAAACACAACCAATCCGCGGAGCCCGTTCGATGTTGATTGACCGTTCTTGTGCAGGCCTGGGAGTGGAGATATTCCTCGAATCACAGACACTTCCCCCCACGCACGTCAAGATTGGATAGGGGCTAGGCTACGTGCTTATAAGCGATGCTATTCTGACTGCCGGACAGCGGAACGGCTACTTAGTACGGCTATCCGATGGCCAGATTTAGGAACTGGCTAATCGCTCTTTGGATGATGGCATCCGTCACCTGGAATCTAGGGTTCTAATGCCCACTATTCGGCGCAGGCAGTCAACTTTTCGTCGAGCAAGCGCATCTCCCATATTTCTCAGTGTGCCGTCGATCCCGATTGGCGACCGAGACGCCTCTTCGACTTAGGGAGAGCCTCGGGTAGAGCCTATTCCTACCATGTCCTAGCCGAGGACTTGGCTTTATGTCTTCCATGCGTATGGATTTCGAATACTGAGGCAAATCGCCCATGATATCGGCATGGTTGCCGGCCTTTGATCCTCAATCTACGAAGTCCGTGGGGTTCAAGGGACTGTAGGTGGGGTTCGAAACCTCCCTGCCGCGATAACCGGATGATGTCGCATCAAATAATTCAAATGAATACCAAGAAACAACTATCTTCCGTAGGGGGTGTTGGTTCCTTCTTTACATATCTTTTTCGAATTTCCTATCTACTGTAACACTGCTTCACTTTTAACAACACACAAACGAGCCTAATACTCTGTCGCGGCACTCTCTCGAAATGGGGTTGACCCGAGCCGGCGAGGAGGCAATTCATCCCTTCGGCCCTTCTCCCGCCGATTGAGAAATTAACCCAGTAATTAAATAGCATGAGATCCCTAACACGCTTCTAAACTCTCGGCTGCTCCTTGGCTTCCATTTCGGGGACGGACCATGTTCTGCGCGCATTCTCGACAAATGCAGCAAAGGGGCTCCTTGGCTAGTTGTCTGTGGCTATTTTCGTTTCCGCTGTTCCCCGTTACCAGGGTCTGCCTGGCTATGATGACCTCGTTTCCGGATCATTACGACCCGCCCTTGAAATGCACATGGTGCACATGGAATAAGGGATAGATATGAGATCCGGCTTGGGATGCATGTGAACCAGGCTGTTTATTTGTTTTGATGAGGAGAGCAAAAGCCACGTTCCCCCACACCCGGGTCGTTCAAAGTTCTTTGAAAACTTGCTGGTGTGTTAGCGGGCTGTCACCTGCGCACCAATATATTCGGGGCGGGCTCTGCTCCACGGATCACAGAGGGCTTTTCCGGGTATTCCAACTGCTCCTGCGTAAATGAGGGTGTGAAGGGAATTACAGCCTGCATATGCGCTCCCAGCATCTCCTCGACCTGAAGACGACTCAAGGGATGCTTCACGTGGGCACGCATTCGGCCTTTACCTACCTTGCGGGGCCACCCATTGTATATAGGCGGGCCCTTCCTTTCGTTGGCCCCCCGGGCCTCTATACTCCCTTCCTTGTCAGGCTTAAGGACAGCGGCCAACCTTCTTCACACGTCGAGCGGCTGATGCCATGCGGCTTCAAGCAACATGGCTGCTTCTGGCTGCTGTAATCACTAATACAGCAGCAAACGACAAGATCGAGGCTGTTCGGGAGGTGTTTAAGAGGACTTGGAGCGGGTATCGCGAGTATGCTTGGGGCCACGACAGCTTGATGCCAGCCACGAATGGCTTCTTTGATGATAGGTGAGGACTCTCCTAGAAACAAGCGGCCACGGAGTCTTTTTTTTCTTTTTCTTTTTTTTTTTTCCCTTTTTCTTCTTTTTCTTCTTCTTTTTTGGCAGTGTTTCAGGAAACTGATCAAGTTATAGGAACGGTTGGGGAGCCAGTGCAGTGGATGCTCTGAGCACAGCTATCATAATGGGCGAGGCGGAAGCCGTGAGAGATATTCTCAGTTTTATTCCCACCATCGACTTCGGAACGACGAGCACGCAAGTTTCGTTATTCGAAACCACCATCCGCTATATTGGTGGTCTACTCTCAGGTTTGTGTCGCCGGTACTAACGGGCACAAAAGCCGAAAAATGTCTCCTAAATTTTGGCTCTAGGGTATGACCTGCTACAGGGCCCGTATAAGGACATGGCGCCGAGCAAAGAAGCTGTCGACGGTTTGCTCGAGCAGGCCGTCAGAGTTGCCGACCTCATCAAAGTTGCTTTCGATACTCCCAGCGGCATCCCCGACAACGACTTAATCTTTGACCCGGAGCCTCGGAGGAAAGGAACTCCGGACAACTCTGTTGCGACAGTTGGCTCGCTGGTCCTAGAATGGGAGCGCCTTAGTGACCTCACAGGGAATAAAGAGTATGGAGAATTAGCCAAGAGGGCTCAGGCGTATCTCCTTGACCCGCAACCGCCTGAACTTGAACCTTTCCCCGGCTTGGTGGGTAGTCGAGTATGGGTGGACAATGGCACGTTCGCGGATGACATGGGCGGGTGGAATGGCGGGACCGACAGCTTCTATGAGTATCTAATCAAGATGTACGTCTACGATCCGGGTCGGTTTGAATCGTACAGAGATCGATGGGTCCTCGCAGTGGAGTCAAGCATGAAGTATCTAGCGTCACACCCGACGACCAGACCGGACCTGACATTTCTAGCCATGTATTTTGGGGAAACCCTGTTCTTCTACAGTGGTCACTGTAAGGAATCGCCCATTGCCATGAGTTAGGCGACGGCGACGGTACATTGGCGCGTCTCATCTGGCTAACTCAGGAGATTAGTGGCGTGCTTCCAAGGAGGCAACATCATCCTCGGGGGCCTTGTGCTTGACGAACCGCGATACGTCAACTTTGGCCTCGAACTAACGGCAGGCTGTCACGAGAGCTACATCCAAACGACGACAGGGATCGGGCCGGAGATTTTCACGTGGCAGGACAACGCCACGGCGCTCGACGCACCGAACAACCCGCCCCCACCCGAGGAGTACGCCGACTTTTATGAAAGGGCGGGGTTCTGGATCGTAAGCTCACAGTACTTGTTGCGACCCGAGGTGATCGAGAGCTACTACTACGCATACAGAGCGACGGGGGACGAAATATACAGGAAATGGGCGTGGGATGCGTTCGTGAAGATCAACAATACATGCTCGGTGGGCAGCGGAGTCTCGTCGATAGTCGATGTCGAGCTAACGATCGGAGCCCTGGTATTTTACGATTTCCAGGAAAGCTTTTGGTTTTCCGAGGTTTTGAAGTACATTTATCTTATACTAGAAGATGATTCTGACGTCCAAGTGACGAGAAACGGCAGGGATCTGTTTGTGTATAATACCGAAGCCCATCCGTTAAGGGTGTTTGAAGGACGGGCGAAGGAAGGGGGAGATGAGGCGGAGGGCTGAGCGGAGGACGACGCTAACAAGGACGAGCTCTCCGGGGATTTCGGGGATTTCGGGGATACTGGGGTTTTAAGCAGCACGGTCGAGGACATTTGTACAAGCAGGAAAGTCTAATGCTACGTAGAATGTAGTGTGTGAGTGGAGATTGTTTCTTGTTGTGAATTAGGCTTCGTGACATTACTAGTATAGGGTCCATGAACCTCGTTTGTACGAAGTAGCATAGGGAAATTCTCTAGATCCTCCGAGCCATCACGGTACTTTGTAGTGGGGAGACACACACACACACACAGAGACACATAGTCTCTCTCTCTCTCCCCCCCTCTCTTTCCCAGCAACGTGACGGAATCCTATTTCTCTTAGGCACCACCCTCCCGCTTGGCATATTCCTCCTCCATTCTCTCCTCGTAGAGACGATCAGCCTCCTTCTCGGCCTCAGTCTTGGGCCGTGTTGTCCCAGCACCAGTGTCGACGCCAGCGCCGGTGGGGCGTGAGGTAGAGGCAGCGTCATTGTCCAACTGTTGCTGGTGGCTCTCGTCGCCTCCGGAGGTCTGCTTGGAGGACACGGACTCGCTATGAGGTTCGGCCATTGTTGCGGGCTTTTTTTTTTTTCTTTTTTGTATCTTTTCGAGGAGAGACGGGTGCTAGTGGATGAGTTTCGGATAAGAGTGGGATGGGAAGCGGGAACAATGATGAATAGCTTCGCAGGTGTCTTAGCCCCGCAATCGCAATTTCGGAGATGACGGCAATGGTTGTGTCGGACTCGGGAATTTGGATCAGGACTTGAGGACTTGATCTGGAAAATGTACGTCACTAGACAAAATAAACGAGCTACGTTTTTTCAACATTATGTTTTCAAAGCATCTTTTCCAAACAACATTAATAAATTACTTCTTCGAGTATATATAGGTCTAGAAGTATTTTGATTGGAGATTATGAATATGTAAATAAAATGTAATCCATATAGACCTAGCTTTAGCAATATGCTCCTAAACTTAAGGTAGATTTTCACTGTATTCGACTTTACAACATGCAAGTAGAAAAATTCCGAAAAAATAATTTACACTTTCATTATATATGAAGACCTTCTGTAAGTAAAGGGAATGTTTTTATCTATCTTTATCTAGTATTTTTGAGATGTGAGGAGACTTAGAATATGATGTCTTTTGGTGTAAATACCCGGGGAGCTCGTTTATTTTGTCCACCCACTGTAGAGGTGGTCGCGGGGAATTAGAATTGGGGCAGTTCTTATAGGTCCCTCACGCTGTTGCCTCTGTGCTTCTGTGCCTCTCTGTGCCTGTGGCGGACCTGCGGTCAATTGATGATTACGTCAATGGTCGACGACGACCTGCATCAAATCAATTCACTCGTTTGTTCGACTCGCGAAGTAAACTACGACAACCTTTTGCCACTTGGTGACGACGAGCACCAACGCGAGTCACACCTCGAGTCTTGTTCAGTGGCGGCTTCTGCTGCCTGGAAAATATTGGTGGGCTCCCTCTTGCTGCTGGCCTGGCCTGGCCACCTCGACTGTCATGAGGCCTGATGGCTGATGGCTGATGGCTGATGGCTGGAATACCTCAAGTCTCCGGCCGTGTACCTGTCGATTTGGTTAATTCAATTTAGTCAATTGTTAAGGCATCACGGCCTCTCTCTTGCCCCGTTCCCAAAAAGAACACAAGAGAATTTCCCAATTACACCATAGATCTAAGTCTGTCTTGAACCATATCTATGGGTTTCAGTGAAACACAGTAACCCATCAAAAGTGAAGCGCCCCTGTTAGTGAGTACACTAGAGACGAGACTCGAGACTACTTCGTAGACGGATAAGCCAAACAAAGAACAAGCTCTTGTACGAAGTACTTCTCTATCGGATACTAGGATACTATGATACTGGGACACTCCAGAACTCCAGTCCGAAGTAATAATACTCACTCCAGTGCTCCAGCCAACCTTGATTCCTACAATGTAAAGGTACTGAGGACATCCACTCTATATGACAAAGTACATTGATCAAATGTATTAAATCTCAAGAATCCATCAGCATTCCATCTTAATACATTGATAGTACCTCGGTACCTAGAGTGGAAACAAAGGCCAGCCTGAGCAGTGCTTACAATTGTGCACCTACTAAGTACACCACTGTGTAGTCTACTACTCTAGTGTAGACATTTCCGGAATACCCCAAAATTTAGTAGAGTCTGGTTTACCATTGTAAACTAGCTAGTGTTTATCAGTTCCTCCACAGAACAGAACGGACCCGTGCATACCGTGCATACCGCCCATGCCGGTGAGACAGCTCCGTTCCTAGATCCAGGCCAATAGAGTTCTTGCTAATCCTGCTGACCCATTCGGTCTCTTTCCTATTTGCAGACTTCACAACACCTGCTCAGATACCATCTTGAATGCAGACTTTGATGCAGGCTTTCATGCAGGCCTTGGAACGTGGACCAGGGTCAAGTGCACACAGCAGGGGCAATCAACCTGTACTCTGTAGCTTTTCTAATCCACTAACACGAGCATGTTGAGCAAGATTGGCTACTAATATGGAATTCACTAACATGGCGGAGACAATGGACAACAGATCTACCTCCTTCTTCTACCTACTTGCGTTCTCGCTGACCAAACATCAGCATCAAATCTGGTTCATTGTTCTTCCCGCATTTTGTCTTGTCTTTCTTTATAGTGGCATGCTGTCCTGCAGGGAACTTCTGCCCATCTGCCTCTTCCACTCGCTTCTTTTCTTGTGCTATTCTCGTATACTCGTATACCCATATACTCATAGTGCACCTGCCTCTAAGCTTGATATCTATTCCCATCCTCAAAGGCTCTCCCTCCCTCTCTCTCTCTCTCGCTCTCTCTCCTCTCTCTTCCTCTCCTCCTCTACTCCTCCACACCTCTCAAACCTTCTCATCTCCTCTCTTCTTATCCATCACATATTCATCCCTTGCCAATTCCATCCTTGTCCCAAGGCATCGCCATCGAGGACCGAAGACTTACTTGTCCTTCCCACTGGACGGATCGGCCATTCGTTCTCTGATTCCAAAATACCCATCAGTTGACACCTGCCCCAAATCATGTCGGTGGCCTTGTTGAAGAACGCCATCTTTGGCGGCCCGGCCGTTCCTCCTACGCCAGAGGGTAATAGCGAGCGACCGGATAACAACCGCCGCTCCTCGGCTGCTGATACCGTCGTCGAATCCGATATTGAATCGCTGAACGCCAAGGGTGGCAATGCTGGTAAAAGCAAGAACAAGATCGATCCTCGCATCATCTCAGATGCCACCATCGGCCTCTCGGATGGCCTCACCGTTCCCTTTGCCTTGACCGCTGGGTTGTCCGCTCTCGGAGACACCAAGGTTGTTATCTATGGAGGCTTCGCCGAACTCATTGCCGGAGCGTTGTCCATGGGTCTCGGAGGATATCTGGGTGCCAAAAGCGAGGCGTAAGTCATTTCCGTATCCTCTCTTATCCAGCTGTGTCTCAAACTCGATTCCTCCGTGGCGCAGATCGTAAGCTTTACTGACACATGTGACGATCATAGTGCTTCCTACCGCGAGACACGGGCCGACACCGAAGCCATGGTCAAAAACGACCCGGTTTCAGTGCATGCTGACATCCGTGACGTATTCAAGCCTTTCGAGCTGGACCGATCCGACTTGGAAAGCCTTGTCGACCACTTGGCGGCGTCCCCCAAGGTCGTGGATTTCCTCATGCAATTTCACCACTGCAGCCTCGAACCCCCCACGAACCGAGCCTTCACTTCCGCCCTCACCATCGCCATGGGCTATTTCCTCGGAGGCTTCATCCCGCTCCTCCCTTACTTCTTCGTCAGCCAGGTCCTCCACGGCCTCTACATCTCCGTCGGCGTTATGGCCCTGGCTCTCTTCGTCTTCGGTTATGTCAAGACCTGTGTGGTCTGTGGTTGGCGCGGAGCCCACCGTGTCTTGCAGGGCATCTATGGCGGCCTGCAGATGGTCATTATTGGCGGCGTTGCCGCAGGCTCTGCCATGGGTCTTGTGCTGGCATTCAATCACATCTCCGATTCCGAGAGTGGCGCCATCTTTGGCGTTCGAGAGGCACAGTTCATGCCCGTGGGAGACAATCAGTTGTAGTCGCGCTCCCACCTCGCCCGACCACGTCTCTCACGCAGCGGCCTTTTCCTTTTTTCATTTTTTTTCTGCCTTTGTCTTTTCATTTTGTTTTCTTGACGCTTTTGCGGCATGGCGTTTTCCCCCTTCTCAACTCTCTGTCTCTCACCGTCTCTTTCTTTTTCTCCCTATTTCCTTTTCTCTTTATGATACGATGCATAGATTCAGCGTGATACCACCGCAAGGCGTGCATGCTTCCTGATTATATATGGCAGGGAAGAGGGCAGGCGTGGTCTTTGGCAGGAAAACGGCGTTGATTGATTGTCACCTTTCAAGGGCGGATCGAGGTTGTTGATTGCATCCCGGAAAAAAAAAAGAAGAGCAAGTCGGCGAGGGATTCGGAATATTCTCATGTATTCTCCGACGTCCTTCATTTTAGTTATCAAAAGTATAGGGGTAATGGTCTATACATCTTCTCCCTAGAAGAAGAGATCATCGATACTCTTCTTAAATCAAATATCACATCATTGATGTATAAATCGAGTACTTAAGTGCCCGTAGGTGGCGTGGCCTTGAAGGGATTAAAATATCAATTGATCTGAAACTCAAAAATGAAGAATAGGAAGAAAAGGAAAGGAAAAAACCTGCGCTCTCATCTACCCCATTATCTTACACAGCACACGGCTACTCGCTAGAGAACATGGAATAAGTCCTTCTTGAGTCTAAAACTCCCGGCTCTCACCAATGTCGCAAATATCAAACACACCAATTTCGGGGATGCCCTTTTTCTTGAGTGCCTCCCGCAACTGCTTGGGAGGGTCATGAACCTCCTCCGACGTAAGTACCCACGTACCCCAGTGGATGCTCATGGCCTTGGAACACCTGGTTTCTTGGAAGATCTCAACTGCATCGTAGGGGTTAATGTGCATGGGCGAGAAGGCGGCGCGCGGGTAGTAGGCGCCGATGGGAATAAGACCGAGATCGAAGGGGCCGCGATGCTCCCCAATCTGCTTGAACTGAGGGCAGCGCGGCAAATCTGCATAGTCCGGGCCGTAGTCGTCAATAGCCCTGGGCAGATAGGGCACGGCGCGGTAACCGGTATCCCCGGCAAACCAGAGAGACTTGCCGCCGGACTTGACGGCCCATGAGCACCAAAGCGTCCTGTCCCTGTCGAACAAGCCCCTTGCCGAGGAATGCTGAGCCGGCGTGCATGATATCCTGGCCGAGATAGTCTTCGGTTCAGAAGAATCGTCGCCTTCTTTGCCCTCCACGGTCAAGGAAAATTCAACGTCCTCCCACCAATCGAGTTCCGTAACGGAACTGATGCCGACATTCTTGAACCATTTTTCAAGTCCATGCGGGACGAAGAAGTGCACATTGGGATGTCGCTTCTTCACCTCGAGGACCGACGAGTGGGAGAGATGGTCGTAGTGGCTGTGGCTGATGAGCACTGCGTCCACTGCTGGAATGTCGGCGAGCTTGCAGGGCTGTTCCGTGTACCGCTTCGGGCCAAGGAAGCTGAAAGGCGAGCACCTATCCTCAAAGACAGGGTCGCAGAGGACTCGAAGACCAGAAGGGAACTCGATGTAATAGCACGAATGGCCAAGCCAGGTTGCACGGAGCTGGTCCGACGCGGTGCGGTCGGGTAGGAACTTGGGCTTGAGGACGGGGACAGTTGGCGGAGTAGTGATGACGGGTTGGAGTTCTCCGGCGAAGCGCGCCCTAGCACCACCCCACGGAATCAATTGTCTCGGACGCTAAACGGCCGGCATGCAAGGTCGTGGGGGGACTTACTTGAGCATGACTCGTAGGATATTCAGCAGGCCAACACCCGCGCCCCACGATGGGTAGGGATTGCGAAATCGGGTTAGATGTCCGCCGTTGAGGACATGATGGGGCTTGGAGGCGGCTTCCTCGGGTACGGAGGCTGAATCGGCTACCTTGGTGATCGTTTTGGCGTACGCCGCCATGTTCTGAAGGCTCGCGTTGGATAGAGAAGGGACGAATACTCGCTTGATGCTTTGCGCCGAAACTGGGGGAATTTTGAATGGGAGAAGGAGTCGAAGATACGACAGAGCCTGATGCATGATAGCGCCCAGAATCTCGTCCGGGCTAACAGTGTAATATATAATCAACGCTACATAAAAGTCCCTACCGAAGCGCTGCCACGGCTCTAAGAACAGGCCAGCGGTTCTCCAAAGCCGTGAATGAGGATGGTGTGCTGGCAGAGAGATTGGTGTCACAGAAGGGGGGGGAAGAGGGTGAGGCAGATTGATCCAGTGTAAGCTGAGAGACTTAACTGGCTAGGAATTAAGACTGTTCCCTAGCTCGGAGTTTAAGCTATTAAAGATCCGGATTGAGTGCAATGTGATTATTGCTCGTACTTCGTACACTACTTCGTAATCTGAGTCTACCTAAACCACAGACACTCGTGTACTTGTACATACATTTGATCAAGTACTTGTCCACTCATGTACACCAGGCACTCCACGCGCCATTCCCGTGGTGGCGCGCTGACCTTGCTGCATTTAAGATTTCACATTCAATTTGAACGTTGCCAGCGAATTATTAATACGACATGACACCACGACCGCGCTACAGTTCGTTTTTGGGAATTAACAACCGGGGATCGGAGTTAAGCCGATGCGCCACACACGCCGGCATCCAAGTTAGACCGGCGGCCCGGCATACAGCATACAGCACACAGCATACAGCATGCGGCCTACGTGGATACGAGAGAATGCGCTGTTGCCTGCGATCGTCAAAGAAAACCGTGCTGTTTGTGAAATGACGTATGTAGCCCTCTGGAGCCGACGAGTCCACGGCTGCCAAACCATCCAATGCGTCGCCCGGTGCCTCACAGCAAGCTGCTGGAACTCGACCGATGGATGTTAGTGACTCTCCTCGGCTTCGGCGTCGCGTTCATAACGAGAGCACATTAGAGGCCCAAACACGGAAGTTGAGATCTATTTGATATTTACATCGCCGTGGCGATGGGAACCTTTGACCAAGGATGCCGGGGCATCCTGAAGAATAAATGGAAAAGAATTCAACATTGTAGTTCATCACACGTCCCCAAATTTAGAAGTCCGCCATAACACAAACTCCAGAGAAGAACAGCGCTGCCGCCAACTAACCATTACTCCGGGGTTCATCAATCCATCAATCCGTCATGCATCCAAACACCCTTCTCACAAATCCAAAGCACGGGTATCTTCCATCATCTCGTCACTCCCCAACTCCTTCTCCAGCTCATCAGCAACAAAGCCTTCGTAGTCGTCCAAGTTTTTTTGGATGTGAATCTTGAACTTGATAACGTCATTTAGAATTCGGTCAATCTCCGTGTGAAGCTCCTCCCTCAGGGCGTTTGCCCGGACGGTAAGTTGCTCGTATCTAATATTCGCTCCTGTTAGCCATGGTTTGGTTTTGCGGTTATATTCGACGGCTGCTCAGAAACATACTCGATATTTGTGTTCATCTCCCTCTGTTCCATCAACTGAACTGACTCCGTCAGACCCGCACGCATTTTGGCCAGCTCCTTCTCCATCTTCTCGATCTGAGCGTCGGAGTTGAGCTTTTGGGCAGTGGTAACCTAATGCCGACAAGTTAGCTACGGGCTCAACCAAACCTTGGGCGCAGAAAGAAAGACTAGGAAGTAGAAACGGCTCTTACCTCCTTGGTTTTTTCGTATTCCTCCTCGGCAGCCCTTACGCGATGACCCAATGCCTCAACCTCATTGCGTTTGTCCTCTATAGCCTCCTTAATGCCATCGAGGAGATCATGATCTTTCATCATGACATCCATCGCAATGCTGCGTCTCTCGGAAATCTCTTTCTTGAGGGAAACTAGGCTGTTCCTGACCTGACCGCGGAGATCGAGGTTCAGAATATGAGCTGGCTGATAGCCAGAGGTTGGGTCGGCTAATAATCTGTCACTCCCGTTCGACCCGTTTAGCTGCGAAGAAGTGAAATCTGGTCCGTCGTTGACGGTGAGACGGAGCTCGTAGTCCTCACCATCCGCGTTGGCGGCGGTGGCGGGAATAAGTGCTATTTGGTACGCAAGGGTGTTGTACTTGTCCACCATGCGTTCAAGCTCGTCTAGTCTTTTGCTGGCTTCCGATTCTTTCTCGGCCACTTTCTTCTTGATATCGTCAAGGCGCTGTGATGCCGACTCGATCCCTTTCTGGAGCCGCTCTCTCTCGGCAGTCATGCGGTCGATATCCTGCATGCTGATTCCGAGATCGTCGACCGCTTTTTGCAAATTTCTCCTCTCCTCCTCAACTTCTCCGAGCTCTTCTACCAATTTATCGAGCTCCTCCTGGAGGATTTGGATGCGGTTCTCGTACTTCTCCGATCGCTGTTGGGCCAGAGCGTTATATTCCTCAAACTTGACTTTGTCCTCCTCCATAATCTTGAAATGGTTGTCGAGGATGGCCGGGTCCGGAGTTGACTTCTCTAGATCTTCAATCTCTTTTTGCAGCCTCGCATTCTCTGCCTCTAGCATTTCAAGCTCAGAAAGGTACTTGGAATTCGACTCTTCGAACGCCGTTGCCATCGCCTCAACGTGAGGAGCCAGAACCCTCTCCGCATCTTCATCCCCGGCATCCTCGTCCATGGCCAGCCAATCTCTGTAGGCTTTGCTGAGAAAGTCGAAAATAATACGGTCTCCGCTCACGTCGATTCCGGACTCGAGGCAAGCATCGTCGTACCGACCGCAGGAGTAGCCATCGAGCATTTGGGCAAGCTGCATCATCCAGTGAAGCAGGCCGAGGAATGTACTCCAGTTTTGACCGCCCACCGCCGCGATTTGACTCTTGGTTATGCTCTTCTCATAGGGATATCTGAGCTGCTTGAGGATCGGCGGCACTTCCTGGTCAATGTTCTTCTGAAATTTATGACTGGGATCGATTCTGTGGTATAGCCATTGGAACATGTAATTGAAATCCTTTTGAGTCGGCGATTTGACAATGTTCTGGGTTAGAACGTGCTTCATTTCCATTTCGAAGTTGTGTTGAACGAGGTAATCCAAGAGTTCTTGGCCAATCCGAGCCTGGTAAGATCGATCCTTCAGGGGCCGCGGGTCTCGAGGAACGCCAGCGGGTTGAGGAGCTTGTTGGAAGAAGCTCTGATGCGACATGTGGCCAGCGGTAGAAGCGCGCGATCGGTAAACACTACTTCTCCTATCGGCATCAGATGAGGAGGCGCGACCCGACATTGCGCCGGTCGCGAACGCTGGCTTGGACGTTTGGAAAGATGACCTCTTAACCGATGAGAGGCCCATGTCCGCTAGGTTTGTCCCCGAAGACGATCGCTGAAATAATGGCTGGCTCGGGCGAGACATCGCAAGGGACTGCCTGTGTCCCGACATGCTCCTCCCGTGGCTGCTGGAGAACTGCGCGCTCGCTACTGGATTTGATCGCTTCATCGCCGAAGACGGTTGTGGTATGCTCGTGTTATTGAAGTTTATGCCGGCAAGCGTCTATAAGGAAGAGGAAATCCGCCCATAATTAGTCTGACATTCTTCATAAAATCCGCATCGCGAAGGATTATATAGGAGGTTGACTTACCTCTCGAGGTCTGCGCACGCTCCACAGACCGGTGTCTTGCGACATCTTGGACTGTTTTTGGTCTTATACTTTTGTGAGAATGATCTCGTTTCTCTTTCTCTCTCTTTCTTTGTCTTCTTCAAGGCGAATGAATACCCGCAACGGATGAGCGACTCGATATCAAGAATGCAAAAGGCTAGTGAATGTGGACAAGATCTCGATCCAGGCTTGATGTGCGATGATCGATGATTAGACTGTTGCCAGGGCCCAATGTAAACAAAGCAATAATGCAGGCTGATTGGGTAATTGTGCTTCGTTCCCGCTTGGGCGCGCACAGACCTTTTCGTAGGTACCTTGTAGCTTCCGAGCCTGGCATTCACCCCCAAGGCATCACGTGCTACAGCCAGTGCCCGATCAGGACGTGCCGATAATTTCCCACTGTCTGAGCTCCGGGCTGTCATGCCTCGGCTGGTATACGGAGAAGGGTATGGAAGTTATCCTGCTCTGGCTCTAATAATACTTCTTGACCACGAGACAGGAGGATGCGCTGAATTTTCATCCTTCCATCTCGGCGGACTTAACCATGGCGATAAGAGACGATCTCGTAGCCTCTGCGGTAGGTTCCTCCCTTCCTTGACACGTTAGATGTTTCTGTGACTGGTGGATATTGGTTTAGCTGACGATCTCGTGTGTACAGGCGCAATGTGAGTGATCGCATCGGATCCGGCTCCCGCCTGCACATGTGCGGGACGATGGACAACAAGAGTCGCTGACAAGTCATGATAGTTCTCCAAGACCCAAGTGTGGCATCGTCGCCGATCGAGAATCGAATCTCATTCCTGCGCAACAAGAACCTCACCCAGGAGGAGATAGATGCCGCCCTTGCTCGTGCCGGAGCCTTCCAGGGCCCGACCGAGCCAGCACCTTCGGCTCACGCAGGCCCAGCACAGCCGCCGCAGCAGCAGTACTATCAGCCGTACGCCCAGTATCCATGGCAGCAGCAGCCGCCGCCGCCGGCTCCCAGGAGGGACTGGAGGGATTGGTTCATTATGGCGACAATGATGGGAGGTCTAGGCTATGGTCTTTACACCGTAACAAAGGTTTGTGAACTGCCACTAATTACTCTGCGAACATCACTAACACATATTACGCGGCTGCACAGCGATACGTGTATCCCATGATTGCGCCGCCCACTCCCGAGAGATTAGAGCAAGATAAGAAAGACATCTCCGAGCAGTTCGACAAGACATTCGCTTTGGTCGACCAACTCGCCAGGGACACGGAAGCTTTGAAGGCCGCAGAGAAAGACAGGACGGAGAGACTCGATACCGCTCTATCGGAACTAGAGTCGGTCATCAACGAGTTGAAATCCGCAAACCGAAGACGGGAGGACGATGCCCAGCGTCTTCGCGACGAGGTCCAAGGTCTAAAAGAATCTATCCCAGCTGCCCTCGAGTCGCAAAAAACCCTCGCCGACGGTAGGCTAAAAGAAGTCAATTCGGAACTTCTTAGCCTTAAAACCTTGATTTCGCGGATGAATACCCAGACGATCACTACTACCACGGCTCCAGGCGGGCAATCCCGACAAATGAATGGCATTGCTAACGGCAGCAACGTCGAGCAATCGAAGACTGGCACCAGCGGACCAAAACCCGCAGAGGCTGATGAGAGCGGATCAGCGCCAAGCGCACCAGTCGTTAAAGCCACCGGTCGCTCGTCGCCACTATCCAGCGGAAATGCGGCCGGCAAGGTATCGATTCCAGCCTGGCAACTCGCCATGGCCAACAAGAGCGATGGAGATGCAGGGGCCAGCTCCCAAGCCAATGCCAGCAGTTGAATGACGGTGAATCCCTAGCCATTTTCTCTCTGCTCGGGCATTACCCCCCACATAGACCTCCCGACCTTCTTTTTGTTCCGGATCCTGGCTCGGATTTTTTTTGTATGTATTATTAGCACAGAACTCTTGTTTGGGTTATGAGTGTACTAGAGAACGCCCACGGTCGTAACCAATTTGAGACGGGACACTTCCGCAACAGTAATTGATATGTATCGGTCTCTGTCCCAACGTTTCCTTGTATCAGTTCATTCATATTTCCAAGTGAACTTGTCGGCGTCTTTGTAGTGCAGAATGGGGACTGGTGCTCGCCAAACGACTCGCGCCGAATGGGAATAGTCACAGGGCATCACTTGGGTCGGTGCCTCGGCTTAATTTTGACCGCGAGACCCCGTAGGAATTTAATCCCCTTCGCCGTGCACACACCCCGCGGTACCACCACAACACCGACGACCCTCTACTCCCGCAAGGATTACCAGATTCGTAGTCGGAGTGGTCAAGATTTGGTGTTTGGGGCACAAGACACCAGGCGCTACTGAAGCATGGCGGTATCTGCTAATAAATGGACTGGTAGGTATGTATACACTTTCATCTGGTGTACGAAGCAGTGAGGATTCCTGTTGCTTTTTGGTTCATTTCGCCAAAGGCCCTCCCGAGTCCCAGGTATAAGCCCGCGTCCTACGAGATACCTAGTATATTGTTGAGTGAGGGTTCTTTATGTCCGACTGACCTCTCCCATCCAAATACCACCAACCCACTCTTCAGAGAACAGGGCCTTTCTCTCGCAAAACAACAGTTTCCCACTCTTCCAAAGAAAGAAGGAGGAGGAAAATGGATAACGAAAACATACAACTTCTCTTCCTGCTACTTCCGAAGCTTCCTCTAATACTTCGGGTGGCCATCTTGCATATCCTCCGGCGATCGGAGCCAGCTCGATACTTGGATCTTCAAAGCGCTATCATCGTGTCTGTCCTCCGGTCATTTCTGGCCCCGGACCGTCCTGTTAGCATATCAAAAACACAAAGGCTTACCCTGAAAGATCCTGGGATTAAGGGTAGGATATGGGTTAGCAAATATACTGCTCCAGCGCCGCCGGAGACGGCAGTTCGAGATGTACTGATCTCTGCCGTTGATCGTCTAAGCGGCGCGACAGGCTCCCGCACACCCACCAGAAGACCAGACATTCTCCCCGTCGAGGCCGAGTGGACCGGCTACCGAGCTGAAGCAAAGCCAAACTCTACTCTTCCCGACATAACAGAGAAGGAAAAGTACGATGAGCTTATGAAAGAGTGCTCTAGCGCAACCACGATTTTGTACTTTCATGGGGGTGCATACTACCTCCTCGACCCATCGTCGCATCGTCCCACGACCAAAAAGCTAGCAAAACTTACCCAGAGCCGGTGTTATTCGGTCCGATATCGTCTTGCTCCACAGAATCCCTTCCCTTCGGCCCTCCTGGATGCGCTCGTCTCGTACTTGACGCTTCTCTACCCCCCACCCGACTCCTTCCATCAACCGGTGCAGCCCGAACATATTGTCTTCGCTGGTGACAGGTAAGTTAGCTACGTGGCCTCTATCAGTATGCCTTCGGCTATGTTCCGCATGCCCAGATCTAACACGTTACGGGATAGTGCGGGAGGAAACCTTGCACTCGCGTTGTTGCAGACCATCTTGGAGATCCGGCGGCAGGGTCGAAGGATTACATGGTTCGGGCAGGAATGTGAGCTTCCGCTGCCGGCTGGTGCAGGGCTGAGCTCCCCCTGGGTGGACCTCACTCTCAGTTCACATTCCTGGGAGAGGAATGCGGAGTTCGATTATTTGCCCAGCATGACTGCGAAAGTGGGAGACCAATATCACCCTTGCGAAGTATGGCCCGCAGAACCACCTCGATTGAGCCTTTACGCAGACGATGCTTTTCTTGACCATCCTCTTGTCACGCTCGTCATGGCGCAGGATTGGACTGGTGCACCGCCGATATTCATGAGCACGGGCTGGGAGCTGCTGGCTGACGAAAATAAGTTCCTTGCCCTGAAGTTGAGGAAGAGCGGCGTCAAGGTTATCTTCGAGGAATACGAAGCTATGCCGCATTGCTTTGCCATGATACTCACAAAGTTGCCCGCCGCGAGGCGGTGCTTTGATGGCTGGGCTGAATTCATCCGAACGGTAGTAGAAGATCAGGGAAGCATTACACCCAAGGCAATCACGGTGAAGGCTAAGACATTGGAGGAGGTTGAGCTTGATCTAGAATTGGAGGACCTCGTGGAGGAGCAGGTGCAAGGACGCGTCCGGGCACAGATCAAGGCTCGCCTATCATCGCCCCCATCCAAACTGTGACCCGCCGCCTCATGTGTGAAGAATCACGACTTCGCATTAGCCGGACCCGCACACGTGGAGGGTACACATACAGCTATGTTGCCAAAAGCGCAACATCATGATCTTCTGTATGAATATGTATGTCAAGGGTCAAACAGTTTGCCGATGCCCTGGACACTCGATATCAATGGATGATAAATCGCCAATCTATGTGGCAACACCATTACCAAGTTACAATTTATATGTCTAGGAAATTGTGTCTGGACTGTGAGCAGCGGTTGGTTTGAGGGAGAGGGCATCCTGATGTCTTTTGTATCGCTTCAGATTTTATTAATAACTTCAACTGTACTTCGTATTTTTTTTTTTTTTTTCTTTTTTTTT